>JARQOD010000358.1:81247-123747 GCA_033576555.1 Oophaga sylvatica
TTTCAGTTCCTTGTACCAGTGGAGGTGGTGGTTGGTACGAGAGTGGAGAGATTTTCTGTTCTTCTTGATAGTGGGTCCGGGCTAATCTGGTTGACGCTCAGTTTGCTCAGGCTCAAGGTATGCATCTGAGTGTATTGGTCAAACCGATCCCTATATTCTCCATTGACGCCAGGCCTCTCGGCAAAGGTAGCTTTGTTCATGAGGTTCATAACATTGACCTTCGGGTAGGGGCAATACATAGGGAACTATTATCTTGTTATGTGTTGGAGGGTCTACCTACTCCTATTGTGTTGGGACTTCCTTGGTTGGTTAAACATAACCCTGTGATTAATTGGCAGTCCAGAGATATAAGCCAATGGGGGAGTTTTGCAAAAGTAACTGCATGAACACAGTCATCAGTGCGGTCGTGCCTAGTACTTTGCCTCCTTTTTTGGAGGACTTTGGGGATGTGTTCTCTGAGGAGGGGTGTCAGGAGTTGCCTCCTCATCGCGTATATGACTGCTCTATTAATTTACTTCCTGATGCTAAGTTACCTAAAGCTAGGTTATATAACCTTTCTGGTCCTGAGAGGCAGGCTATGAAAGATTATATTTCGGAAAGTCTGGCCAAAGGGCATATTAGACCTTCATCTTCCCCAGTGGCCGCGGGTTCTTCTTTGTGAAGAAAAAGATGGAGGCCTACGCCCTTGCTTGGATTTCCGCGAACTTAATCGGATTACTGTTCGAGATCCGTATCCACTCCCTCTGATTCCTGATCTCTTCAATCAAATTGTTGGCGCCAAATGGTTCTCTAAATTGGATCTCAGGGGGGCGTATAATCTGATTAGGATAAAAGAGGGGGATGAGTGGAAAACGGCGTTTAACACGCCGGAGGGACATTATGAGAACCTTGTCATGCCTTTTGGTCTGACTACTGCACCAGCAGTATTCCAACATTTTGTTAATGACATTTTTCGTCATCTGGTGGGGCTGTTTGTGGTCGTATATTTGGATGACATTTTAATTTACTCACCAGATCTTGTTTCTCACCAGGAGCATGTGAGACAGGTGTTGCAGATCTTGCGAGACAATAAACTATACGCCAAACTGGAAAAGTGTGTATTCGCCGTACAGGAACTTCAGTTTTTGGGTTTCTTGGTGTCAGCCTCCGGTTTCCGTATGGACCCTGAAAAGGTGAGAGCAGTGCTTGAATGGGATCAGCCAGAGGATCTTAAGGCTCTGCAGCGTTTTCTGGGGTTTGCTAACTACTACCGGAAATTTATTTGTAATTTCTCATCTGTTGTCAAACCTCTCACTGACATGACAAGAAAAGGGACGGATTTTTCTAAATGGTCGGACAAAGCTTGCCAAGCTTTTTCCTCTTTGAAAAAATGTTTTGCTTCGGCACCCGTTCTCATCCAACCAGATGCATCACAGCCGTTCGTTGTGGAGGTGGACGCGTCTGACGTAGGGGTGGGTGCAATATTGTCCAGGGTCCGTCCCCTGGTAAATGGCATCCGTGCGCTTTCTTTTCTAAAAAATTGTCGTCCGCCGAAAGGAATTATGATATCGGCAATAGGGAACTTTTGGCCATTAAGTTGGCTTTTGAAGAATGGCGTCACTTTTTGGAGGGGGCAGTCCACCCGGTCACCGTCATTACTGATCACAAGAACCTGCTGTATTTGGAATCTGCTAAGCGTCTGAATTCCAGACAAGCTCGATGGTCGTTGTTTTTTACCAGGTTTAATTTTGTTGTCACTTATCGCCCTGGATCTAAGAATGTTAAGGCGGATGCCTTGTCTCGCAGTTTCCCAGGGGCCGGGAAAATGGATGACCCGATTCCTATCCTTCAGGAGGGGGTGGTAGTGTCGGCTGTATGTTCTGAGCTTGAGGAGGAGGTGTTAGAGGCTCAGGGGACGCCCCTGCAGGACCTCCAGGGAGACTGTTTGTCCCAAATCAGTTGAGACAAAAGGTTATTGAGGCACATCATAATTCTGCTTTAGCAGGACATCCAGGAGTAAGGCTACTTTAGATCTCCTTTCTCGCCGGTTTTGGTGGCCTAACGTTAATAAAGATGTTTTAACTTTTGTCGCGTCCTGTGGGGTTTGTGCTCGCTCTAAGACCCCTCATACCGTCCGTCTGGGACCCTCTTACCCTTGAAACTTCCGGAGCGTCCATGGACTCATTTGTCTATGGACTTCATCACGGACCTTCCTCAGTCGTCAGGGAAGACTGTCATACTGGTGGTTGTTGACAGGTTCAGTAAGATGGCACATTTCATTGCTCTTCCTGCCCTCCCTAATGCTAAAACTCTGGCGCAGGTGTTCATTGGGGAGATTGTGAGACTTCATGGGTTGCCTTCTGATGTGTGTCAGATAGGGGGTCTCAGTTTGTGTCCAAGTTTTGGAGGGCATTTTGTTTACGTCGGGGGATGCAATTGTCATTTTCCTCGGCTTTTCATCCGCAGACCAATGGTCAGACAGAGCGTCTGAATCAAAGCCTAGAGACTTATCTTCGGTGTTTTGTCTCAGAGAACCAGGAGGACTGGTCTTCTTTCTTGCCTCTGGCAGAGTTCGCTCTTAACAACAGGCGGAGCGAGTCCACTGGTAAGTCCCCGTTTTTTGGGGCATATGGTTTTCATCCCCAGTTTTGTACATTCAATGGGGGGGCCCTTCTGGGGTTCCTGAGGAGGAGCGTTTCTCGTCGTCACTTGCTTCAGTGTGGAGAGGTGTATTGAATAATCTGAGTGCTATGGGGAACCGTTATAAACGTATGGCTGATAGGAGGAGAGTTTCTGGTCCAGATCTTAATGTGAACGATCTGGTATGGTTGTCTACCAGGAATATAAAACTTAAAGTTCCCTCCTGGAAGCTGGGCCCCAGATTCATCGGGCCGTACAGGATCAGTTCCATAATTAATCCTGTGGCATTTCGTCTGGACCTCCCTCCTACGTTTAAAATCCACAATGTGTTCCACAAGTCATTACTTAAGAGGTACGTGGCACCAGTCATACCATCACCTCTACCTCCTCCTCCAGTGGTGGTCAATGGTAACTTGGAGTTTCAAGTGTCAAAGATCATTGACTCACGTCTGAATCGCCGGTCCCTTCAGTACTTGGTGCATTGGAAGGGGTATGGTCCAGAGAGAGGACGTGGGTTCCTGCGTCTGACATTAACGCAGATCGTTTGGTGCGGACCTTCCACAGAACTCACCCGGGCAAACCTGGCCCTGAGGGTCCGGAGGCCCCTCGTAGAAGGGGGGGTACTGTCATGTGTGCATCGCCACGAAGATCGTCGCGGTTGCACAGTCTGACTTCTCACAGCTGAGTTGCTGTTTCTTTGTGTTTGGCAGTTAGGGAGTTAATTCTGTCTGTGCTCAGTTCTGGGACTGGGTGCAGTTTTCTCCCGGCTGCAATTAATTATTTGTTGATTGGTTTCCTTTAAATCTCTGGTTGTCTGTGTTGGGAGTTGCCAGTGAAATTCTTCATGCAGACCACAGATAGGATTGTATCTGTATAGACTTAAGTTAAAGAGCTCCTTAGTTGTTTTAAGCTCACCTTGCTTAGAGTTTAATATCCCAGATCATTTATGTTCCTTCTGTGTTTGAGTGTGTATGCAAGTCTGTGTTTTCTCCAGTCTGTATTATATGTCTAATCTGTGTATTTAGCAGAGATCAGGCCATATCCCTCTGGTGTTAATCAGAATCCTTCTTAGGACTGATTACAGGGTTCAGGGACTGATAGGAGACAGGGTTAGGCTGGAGACTTGGACCTCTGAACCATTATCAGTACCTCCAAGGTGAGGGATTAGTTAGGACCCCAGTTTAGGGTCAGGTTAGACCCCTGGTCCTCCTCTTTCCTGTGACAGTGTATCAAGTCCTCAAGATTAACCCTGAGTTCAACGGATATCGTGTCAGGTAAATCTATTCGATATTTACATGCTGATGTTGCTAATCTATATGTTGTATAGAGTGTGGTTCTTTTAAGAATAGTTTACTGACATCGTACACATATCATAAGACCGCGTGACAAGAAAGTACCACAAAGTCAATGATCACTGCAGCCCTCCACCAGTCGGCCTTTATGGCAGAGTGGCCGGACGGAATCCTCTCCTCAGTGCCAGACATATGAAAGCCGCATAGAGTTTACTAAAAACACATGAAGGACTCCCAGACTATGAGAAATAAGATTCTCTGGTCTGATGAGACGAAGATAGAACTTTTTGGTGATAATTCTAAGTGGTATGTGTGGAGAAAACCAGGCACTGCTCATCACCTGCCCAATACAATCCCAACAGTGAAGCATGGTGGTGGCAGCATCATGCTATGGGGGTGTTTTTCTGCTGCAGGGACAGGACGACTGGTTGCAATTGAAGGAAACATGAATGCGGCCAAGTACAGAGATATCCTGGATGAAAACCTCTTCCAGAGTGCTCTGGACCTCAGACTTGGCCGAAGGTTCGCCTTCCAACAAGACAATGACCCTAAGAACACAGCTAAAATAACAAAGGAGTGGCTTCAGAACAACTCTGTGACCATTCCTGACTGACACAGCCAGAGCCCTGACCTAAACCCAACTGAGCATCTCTGGAGAGACCTGAAAACGGCTGTCCACCAACGTTCACTATCCAACCTGAGGGAACAGGAGAGGATCTGCCAGGAAGAATGGCAGAGGATCCCCAAATCCAGGTGTGAGAAACTTGTTGCATCATTCCCAAGAAGACTCATGGCTGTACTAGCTCAAAAGGTTCTTCTCCTCAATACTGAGCAAAGGGGCTGAATACTTATGACTATGGGAGATTAAAGCTTTTCTTTTTTAATAAATTTGTAAAAATTTCTACATTTCTGTTTTTTTTCAGTAAAGATGGAGCAGAGTGCACATTAATGAGAAAAATGAACTTTTTTTTTAATTTACCGATTGGCTGCAATGAAACAAAGAGTGAAAATTGTAAAGGATCTGAATACTTTCCGAACCCACTGTAAGTATAAGGTAAAAGGATACAGAGGTGTTACTACAGAGATGGATTAATGGGCAATTATCTGTCACAGCTTCTATGCGCCCTTAGATACATTCTGCTTTATTCCAGAAATGTCCAGAGCTGACACCCAGCTCAGACCTTCCATGATTCTTGACGCAATCCCTGATTGTCTCTGTAGGCTTCAAATCCTCTCTGGCAGTCGCGAGGTTCCAGCACCGTCTCTTCAGGGGGACGATTCCGTTGCCCCTCATGTCGACATGAGGTTGTCCTGGACAGACATGGAGTGTACGGGCTACAAAGAAATCTACTGGTGGAAAATATCATTGATATCTACAAGCAAGAGTCGTCCAGGTAAATAAATCACTGGTGAGAGGTCAGTATAGAGATCAGTACTACACCCAGATCACCAGGACATAAAGCGGTGATATCACTGTATATACAGTGGGGAAAAAAGTATTTAGTCGCCACCAATTGTGCACGTTCTCCCCCTATAAAGATGGGAGGCCTGTAACTGACATCATAGGTCGACCACAACTATGAGAGTCACCATGACAAAACAAATCCAGAATATCACCTCGTCTGATTTGTAAGATTTATTTAGCAAATTATTGTGGAAAATAAGTATTTGGTCACCTAAAACATGGAAGATTTCTGTCTCTCACAGACCTGTAACTTCTTTTGTAAGAGGCTCCTCTGTCCTCCACTCATTACCTGTAGTAATGGCGCCTGTGTGACCTCGTTATCAGTATAAAGACCCCTGTCCACAACCTCAGTCACACTCCAAACTCCACTATGGTGAAGACCAAAGAGCTGTGGAAGGACACCAGAAACAAAGCTGTAGCCCTGCACCAGGGAAGACTGAATCTGCAATAGGCAAGCAGCTTGGTGTGATGAAATCACCTGTGGGAGCAATAATAATAAGAAAATGGAAGACATACAAGACCACTGATCATCTCCCTTGATCTGGGGCTCCACACAATATCTCACCTCATGGGGTCAAAATGCATAAAGCTGGGACCACCGTAACAAAGGCTACCATCAGTAACCCTACGCCGCTAGGGACTCAGATCCTGCAGTGCCAGACGTGTCCCCCTGCTTAAGCCAGTACATGTCTGGGCCCGTCTGAAGTTTACTAGAGAGCATTTGGATTATCCAGAAGAGTATTGGGAGGATGTCATATGGTCTGATGAAACCAAAGTAGAACTGTTTGGTGGAAACAAAACTCGTCGTGTTTGGAGCAGACACAATGCTGAGTTGCATCCAAAGAACACCATACCTACTGTGAAGCATGGGGGTGGTAACATCATGCTTTGGGGCTGTTTCTCTGCAAAGGGACCAGGACGACTGATCCGTGTACATGAAAGAATGAAAGGGGCCATGTATCGTGAGATTTTGAGTGCAAACCTCCTTCCATCAGCAAGAGCATTGAAGATGAAACATGGATGGGTCTTACAGCATGATAATGATCCCAAGCACACCGCCAGGGCACGAAGGAGTGGCTTCATAAGAAGCATAGGAAGGTCCTGGAGAGGCCTAGCCAGAATCCAGATCTCAATCCCATAGAAAACCTTTGGAGGGATTTGAAAGTCCGTGTTGCCCAGTGACAGGCCCAAACATCACTGCTCTAGAGGAGATATGCATGGAGGAACGGGCCAACATACCACCAACAATGTGTGCTAACCTGGTGAAGACTTACAGAAAACGTTTCACCTCTGTCATTGCCAACAAAGGATATAACAAAATACTGAGATGAACTTTTGTTAATGACCAAATACTTATTCTCCACCATAATTTGCAAAATAAATCTTACAAATCAGACAAGGTGATTTTCTGGATTTGTTTTCTCATTGTGACTCTTATAGTTGTGGTCGACCTATGATGTCACTTACAGGCCTCTCATCTTTATAGGGGGAGAACTTGCACAATTGGTGGCTGACAGTACTTTTTTTCCCCATTGTACATCACTAGGGAGCGGTCAGTATACCGACCTCTACCGTACTCATATACATCTGTGTGGAGTGCTCCCTCTGGTGGTGGCTGCACAGAGAATTATATTTTGACTCTTGATCCTTCCATTTATACTGAGTCATTATTAGCCAGTGCAGAGTTCAGCCATAACTTTCAGATGGTGGGCATTATCTGTGATGTAGGTGGAGAATATCTGGTGTGGCTGTCAGTTTAGTTTCCCTGTAGAGTAGACCCCCATATTTCTGTGTTGGCCCCCGATCCTCATGTCTATCATTGTCTTTCAGGCCTCTCAACACCAAATCAGAGCAGCACCTGATGTGTGAGGAGCACGAGGATGAGAAGATTAACATCTACTGCCTGACTGTGAGACCCCAACCTGCTCCATGTGCAAGGTGTTTGGAGCCCACAAGGACTGTGAGGTGGCCCCACTGTCCAGCATCTACAAAAGACAGAAGGTACCATCATCCCATCTCTGGCCACTAGTGTAGTGGAGAGTGCATTGGATTAGCTGGTTTTCGGTCCCCTTCTTCGGCCCTCCGCCTGCTCAGAGGCCAGTGATCAGACCCATCGGCAGTGCGCTGACTCCTGGGTCTTGCTGCCTCTGTGTACGGTCTGGTTGTTCTCGACATTTGCGCCTTGTGTCACATGAGCCACTAAACATTCAATAGATTATTTAGGTGGATTTGTCCTCTTGTCCCTTTAAATGTGTTTGTTCAAAATGAATGAGAGTGCTGCAGCCCCAGTGACATCCGTGTATCCACAGAGCGACCTCAGTGACGGCATCGCCATGCTGGTGGCTGGTAACGACCGCATCCAGGCCATCATCTCACAGATGGAAGAAATCTGCAAGAGCATTGAGGTAAGTTGTTGGATTGCTTCGTGGCCTACTTAAGTGTTCGCACCCTCCCTGCTTGGGTGTCTCCTGTACTTTTTATGTTCCAGTCTGGGGTCACCTATGCTATATATAGTAGACATATTATGGGGGTGTATTGCCAAATTTTTAATACTAAGGATATGGCTTTGAAGAAGGCAACTACTTGCGATATAACGCAATTTTATTTCAAAGTACAAAATTAAAGGAATAGTATGATTGATTACACTTTGCTATATTTTAACATTCAAAGGTTAAGAACATATAAAGATTAAATACATATAAAGATTAAGTACATTTACTCACATCATCACCAAGGAGCTTTTTAAACATCATCCATCTGGAATATCAGAGATGCATGCACCAAGGCAGAAAACCCCTGGAAAATTCACCCACTTATGTAGGTATCACAACACTGCAAGCATATAAGTACAGGTACCCAACTTCCTGCTTCTATCTTAGTCATGTTTCTCTGGCCTTATATAGTGATTTTCACTATGTAGTAACCCTGGTTCAGCCTCGCCCTCTAGTGGCCAGCTTTTGGGATAAGATGAATCAGAGATACAAGGCAAGCATCAGACAATGGGGCAATAAACCCACACAATTCAAAAGCTCCCAAGAATTACATGAGTCCACAACAGACAGAAGTTAAATAAACCTCCATGTTTTACAATAAAAAACAAGCATAGAAAAACATAGAACTATTTCTGAGGTAAACGCTTTCTCAAGATTGTGTCACTATGAACATTGTCTGTCTGTAAATGTATGACCAGCAATGCTGCCCTGTCACGGTCTGAACGCATTCTGTATACTTCAATATGGACTCAAAATATCCATTTTTATATTCACGCACCCCTGTATATAGAGGGTCCGACAGCTGCAAAAATGCCACGGAATTGTCTGTAAATTTTATTTGTGGAAGGTGCAAAAACATGATTCTTATGGTCCAGAAAAACACAATGACCCATGCTTTATCCCTTCTCACACATGATACTGTCACTGCTGTATCTAAGCTTCTCACACATGATTATCTAAGTGTCTCGCAGGCCATTATAGCCAGCCTCTGCACTCCCGCCATTGTCCTTCATCTCCATAATCTTTGGTCTTATGGTGACAGGACAGCAGCCGCAGGCAGAAGCAGCACCTCAGCCAACGCTTTGATTCCTTGTATAACATTTTGGAGGAGAGGAAGAAGGAGCTCCTACAGATGATCACCCGCGAGCAGGAGGAGAAGCTGCAGTATGTCAGGGGACTTATCCGCGAACATGGAGACCACTTAGAGGTCACTTCCAAACTAGTAGAGACGTCCATACAGTCTATGGATGAACCACAGATGGCACAGTTTCTGCAGGTGAGACACTGATGGAGAAGAAGTAGCATACATGACTTGGTCAGTGACCAATTCCAGCCTCTGCATGAATACACCATACACTGGGATCTCATGTCTCCTCTCTCTTCTTACAGCAGGCAAAGGAGCTGATCAAGAAGTAAGTATGATCTCAACAAGTGTGAGATACCACCAAGGCAATGTTCTGTCCTATCTGCCATATCCTGTGATGTTAGATAGATGTCTAACACATTTGGATGGAGATGTAACATGATGTCTGCCATGTCCCAGGCACGGAGATGTAACACTATGTCTGTCTTGACCCGTCTTGTCCTGTGATGTTGGGTGGAGATGTAACACAATGTCTGCTACGTCCCGTGATGTTGGGTGGATATATAACATGGTGTTTGCCATGATGTCTCATGATGATTAGTGGAGATGTAACATGATGTCTGCCATGTCCCAGGCACGGAGATGTAACACTATGTCTGTCTTGACCCGTCTTGTCCTGTGATGTTGGGTGGAGATGTAACACAATGTCTGCTACGTCCCGTGATGTTGGGTGGATATATAACATGGTGTTTGCCATGATGTCTCATGATGATTAGTGGAGATGTAACATGATGTCTACCATGTCCAGTGATCTTCTGTGGAGATGTAACATGATGTCTACTAAGTCTCATAATGTTGGGTAGATATGTAACACGATGTCTACTACGTCCCTTGATGTTGGGTTAAGATACAGCATGATGTCCACTGCATTACGTGATGTTGGGTGGAGATGTAACATGGTGTCTGCCATGTCTCATGACATTTAGTGGGGATGTAACATGATGTCTAGCATGTCCCGTGATGTTTGCTGAAGATGTAACACAATGTCTACCATGTCCAGTGATGTTGGGTGGAGTTGTAACACTATGTCTACTATGTCCCATAATGTTAGGTGGAGCTGTAACATGATGTCTACTACGTCCCGTGATGTTGGGTGGAGATGTAACACAATGTCTACTACTACGTCCTGTGATGTTGGATGGAGATGTAACACGATGTCTAAAATGTCCCATGATGTTTGGTGGAGATGTAACATGTTGTCTGCCATGTTTCATGATGTTTAATGGAGATGTAACATGATATCTATCATGTCACGTGATGTTTGCTGGAGATGTAACACGATGTCTACCATGTCCAGTGATGTTGGGTGGAGAGATGTAACACAATGTCTTCTACATCCCATGATGTTGGGTGGAGATGTAGCATGATGTCTACTACGTTCCATGATGTTGGGTGGAGATGTAAGACGATGTCTACCAAGTCCTGTGATGTTGGGTGGAGATGTAACATGATGTCTTAATTGTCTCATGATGTTAGCTGACTTTGTCCTTCCATATTTCGTCTCACCCTTTCTGCTACAACCTTTGGCAAAGATAATAGACTCCTTTGAGGAAACATGGCTTGATTAGTTTAGAGCAAATCCCAGAAATTACACAGAGCCATGTTTAATAGGCCCTTGTTCAACTTCACATGGCCTCCTACACATGGAAGGAAATGCTGTAATTAAAGGCAAAGAGGAAACATGATGAACTGACTTGTAATTTACATTTTTCAAAATGTATAAATGCAGAATTCCTCAGATATCATGGCTGGATCGTTACCGTCAACCGGACACATGTGAATGTCTTAATTTATTCTTTTAGATCCTCTACCTTTTTCTCCACACACTATATGGCATACTATTGCACACATTGCAGGTCTTTCACACCACAGGACTTCAAAACTACTACAAATGTCGTGATGCCACGTGTGGTGGCCAACTGTTAGAATCTATTCAGTTTGACCATCCGGCATCTTGTTGTGGTTTCTGGCTGCTGGTCTTTTTCCCCTGGTGTTGGGCTTGTTGTTGGTCAGGTGATTGTATCACCCTTTATTACCCTGCACCTGCCTCCCAGTCCTTGCTTGACATCAGTGTTAATCCGCTTGAGTTCTGGCTAGGAGCCTTGATAGCTTTGTGCTATACTTTGTGCAGTTCTGGGAACTCTAGTGCTGCTTGCTTAGTCTTTTTGTTTTTTTCCTTTTGTTTCTGCAGCTTCCTCTATTTCCCTGCTAGGAGGTTACCAGTGTTTTGTTCCCAGTCCCTAGATCTTTCAGGGATCCTCTTCCCCACTTTCAGGTCTTCGCTTGAGTCTAGACTAGGATCGTCTGTGTGTCTATTTGCAAGGAATAGGTCACCCACTCCATCGTAGGGATCTAGTCTAGTCCTAGTGCAGGGTCTGATCCCCCCCACTCTATTCCTGAGTTGCAGACCCATAACACTGACCACTTCTCTGCTGTGCAACACACTACTACTCTGCTTCCGCCAAGTGCAAACACAGTCTGATGGAGCAATGATAGACCTTCAGATGTTGGATTTGGCTAATCGAAAGCCGTCATGGCATCAACAAAAATATAATTATTAGAAATAATGTAAAAGATTGTAAAAGCCCAAGATGTCATCCAACATGGAGTGCAGCAGTGGTTGACTGCTGATGGTCGGCTGTGTGTTACATCAATTTTTTTCACTTTTTGATCTTGTGAAACTTTTGCCATTAAATACATTTCCTTCCATGTGTGTGAGGGTACATGAAGCACAATGTGCGTCGAGAAGTCATTGCTTGGGGACTTTTCTAGGATTTGCGACTTTGCCATAAAATAGTTAATCCTTTCTCCATATATCCAGTCATGCACCGTTTTTTGTCTGGCCGTGGAATAAATCATTTTGCTGGTTGTGTGTTGTAACTTCTCTGTCATGTCTTATCGTGTTCAGCTGTGTCCCGTCATGTCTTATCACTCTCAGCTGTGTCCCATCAAGTCTTGTCACGTTCAGCCGTGTCCCATCAAGTCTTGTCACGCTCAGAAATGCCCCGTCACGTCTTGTCACGTTAAGCCGTGTCCCATCACATCTTATCACGCTCAGCCGTGTCCCGTTAAGTCGTCACACTCAGCCATGTCAAGTCTTGTTATGCTCAGCTGTTTTCGTCACATCTTTTCACGCTCAACTGTGTCCCGTCTTGTCTTGTCACGTTCAGCTGTGTCCCATCACATCACGTCACGCTCAGCCGTGTCCCGTCACATCTAGCCATACTCAGCAGTGTCCCGTCACATCTTGTCACGCTCAGCCATGTCCCATCACGTCTTGTCATGCTCATCCAGGTCCTATCATGTCTATTCATGCTCAGCTGTGTCCTGTCAGCTCAGCCGTGTCCCGTCACGTCTTGTCACGCTCAGCCATGATCCATCATGTCTTGTCATGTTCAACCATGTCCCGTAACGTCTTGATACGCTCAGCCGTGTCTCGTCACATCTTGTCATGCTCAGCCATGACCCGTCACATATTTTCACACTCAACTGTGCCCCGTTACGTCTTGTCACACTCAGCGTGTCCCGTCACATCTAGCCATGCTCAGTATGTCCCGTCATGTCTTGTCACGCTCAACTGTGCCCCTTTATGTCTTGTCACACTCAGCCGTGTCTCGTCACGTCTTATCACTCTCAGCTGTGTCCTGTCAAGTCTTGTCATGCTCAGCCGTGTCCCGTCACATCTAGTCATGCTCAGCTTGTCCTGTCATGTCTTGTCATGCTCAGCCATGTCCCATCATGTGTTGTCACGCTCAACCGTGGCCCGTTATGTCTTGTCATCTCAGCTGTGTCCTGTCACATCAAGTCATGCTCAGCATGTCCCATCACGTCTTGTCATGCTCAGCTGTGACCCGTCACCTCTTATCACTCTCAGCTGTGTCCTGTCAAGTCTTGTCACGCTCAGCCATGTCCCGTCACATCTTGTCACATCAAGCTCAGCCATGTCCCTTCACGTCTTGTCATGCTCAGCCGTGTCCCATCACATCTTGTCATGCTCAACTGTGTCCCGTGACGTCTAATCACATACTTCTACGCTGTCACTCCTCTTCTTCTATTTCTTGTCCCTGCATGTTCTTCCACATCTTCTCATTTCATTTCTTATTGCGCCTTACTAGACCTGCCATCTGCTTTGCTGACCTCTGTCATGTCTTATCATGTTCTGCTGTGTCCCATCAAGTCTTGTCATGCTCAGCCGTGTCCCGTCACATCTCGTCACATCACGCTCAGCCATGTCCCGTCACGTCTTGTCATGCTCAGCCGTGTCCCATCACATCTTGTCACACTCAGCTGTGTCCCGTCACGTCTAATCACATACTTCTACGCTGTCACTCCTCTTCTTCTATTTCTTGTCCCTGCATGTTCTTCCACATCTTCTCATTTCATTTCTTATTGCGCCTTACTAGACCTGCCATCTGCTTTGCTGACCTCTGTCATGTCTTATCATGTTCTGCTGTGTCCCATCAAGTCTTGTCACGCTCAGCCGTGTCCCGTTAAGTCTTGTCATGTTCAGCCATGTCCCATCACATCTTGTCACGTTCAGCCGTGTCCTGTCAAGTCTTGTCACGCTCAGCTCATGCCCCATCAAGTCTTGTCACGCTCAGCCGTGTCCTGTCACATCTTGTCATGCTCAGCCATGTCCCATCACGTCTTGTCACGTTCAGCCGTGTCCTGTCAAGTCTTGTCACGCTCAGCCATGCCCCATCATGTCTTGTCACGCTCAGCCGTGTCCCGTCACATCTTGTCATGCTCAGCGATGTCCCATCATGTCTAGTCACGCTCAGCCGTGTCCCATCATGTCTTGTCATGCTCATCCGTGTCCCATCACGTCTATTCACGTTCAGCCATGACCTGTCACGTCTTGTCACGTTCAGCCTTGTCCCGTCAAGTCTTGTCACGCTCAGCCGTGTCCTGTCACATCTTGTCACGTTCAACCGTGTCCCGTCACGTCTTGTCACGCTCAGCGTTGTCCCATCACGTCTAGTCACACTTAGCCGTGTCCCATCACGTTTTGGCATGCTCAGCCGTGTCCCGTCACGTCTTGTCATGCTCATCCATGTCCCATCACGTTTATTCACGCTCAGCCGTGTCCTGTTACGTCTTGACACGCTCAGCCTTGTCCCGTCACGTCTAGTCATGCTCAGCCGTGTCTCGTCACGTCTTGACACGCTCAGCCGTGTCTGGTCACGTCTTGTCCCTACATGTTCTTCCCATCATATAATTTATGGTTGCACCTTACTAGACCTGACATCTGCTTCCCTGACCCCTCGTGTTTGCCCATGACTTGTCGCTTATTGTCAATCAATGGTCATCATGTTCTGTCTCACGCTGTAGCACGTTTTGTCATGTTAGATCATGTCATGTCTAAGTTTATCGCATATCACTATGTATTGCCACATTATGTCTCATCAAGACAAAAAGAGATCTTAAAGTAAAAAAACTTTATTGAGCAGACATTGGTTACATGGTGGCACTGTAGAAAGCGGGTGCCCACCAATCAATAAATGCAATGAGTGTAATGGGGGCACAGAAATATGACAAATATATGAAAAATTAAAACCCACTGGACCACATGAGGAAAGGGCACCTAACGATGGAAGAAGACTATGAAAATTGTACATTCACACTGAAGGTATCAAAACTATGAATTAACACATGTGGAATTATACATTACACTTTACAAAAAAGTGTGAAACAACTGAAAATATGTCTTATATTCTAGGTTCTTCAAAGCAGCCACCTTTTGCTTTGATGACTGCTTTGCACACTCTTGGCATTCTCTTGATGAGCTTCAAGAGGTAGTGACCGGGAATGGTTTTCACTTCACAGGTGTGCCCTGTCAGGTTTAATAAGTGGGATTTCTGGCCTTATAAATGGGGTTGGGACCATCAGTTGTGTTGTGTAGAAGTCTGGTAGATACACAGCTGATAGTCCTACTGAATAGACTGTTAGAATGTGTATTATGGCAAGAAAAAAGCAGCTAAGTAAAGAAAAACGAGTGGCCATCATTACTTTAAGAAATGAAGGACAGTCAGTCCGAAAAATTGGGAAAACTTTGAAAGTGTCCCCAAGTGCAGTTGCAAAAACCATCAAGCGCTACAAAGAAACTGGCTCACATGAGGACCGCCCCAGGAAAGGAAGACCAAGAGTCACCTCTGCTTCTGAGGATAAGTTTATCCGAGTCACCAGCCTCAGAAATCGCAGGTTTACAGCAGCTCAGATTAGAGACCAGGTCAATGCCACACAGAGTTCTAGCAGCAGACACATCTCTACAACTGTTAAGAGGAGACTTTGTGCAGCAGCCTTCATGGTAAAATAGCTGCTAGGAAACCACTGCTAAGGACAGGCAACAAGCAGAAGAGACTTGTTTGGGCTAAAGAACACAAGGAATGGACATTATACCAGTGGAAATCTGTGCTTTGGTCTGATGAGTCCAAATGTGTGATCTTTGGTTTCAACCACCGTGTCTTTGTGCGACGTAGAAAAGGTGAACGGATGGGCTCTACATGCCTGGTTCCCAACGTGAAGCATGGAGGAGGAGGTGTGATGGTGTGGGGGGGCTTTGCTGGTGACACTGTTGGGGATTTATTCAAAATTGAAGGCATAGTGAACCAGCATGGCTACCACAGCATCTTGCAGCAGCATGCTATTCCATCCAGTTTGCGTTTAGTTGGGCCATCATTTATTTTTCAACAGGATAATGACCCCAAAAACCTCCAGGCTGTGTAAGGGCTATTTGACCAAGAAGGAGAGTGATGGGTGCTACGCCAGATGACCTGGCCTCCACAGTCACCAGACTTGAACCCAATCAAGATGATTTGGGGTGAGCTGGACCGCAGAGTGAAGGCAAAAGGGCCAACAAGTGCTAAGCATCTCTGGGAACTCCTTCAAGACTGTTAAAAGACCATTTCCGGTGACTACCTCTTGAAGCTCATCAAGAGAATGTCAAGAGTGTGCAAAGCAGTCATCAAAGCAAAAGGTGGCTACTTTGAAGAACCTAGAATATAAGACATATTTTCAGTTGTTTTACACTTTTTTGTAAAGTGTAATGTATAATTCCACATGTGATAATTCATAGTTTTGATGCCTTCAGTGTGAATGTACAATTTTCATAGTCATGAAAATACAGAAAAATCTTTAAATGAGAAGGTGTGTCCAAACTTTTGGTCTGTACTGTACAGTTGTGCTCAAAAGTTTACATACCCCGGCAGAATGTTTGCTTTCTTGGCCTTTTCTCAGAGAATATGAATAACACCAAACCCTTTCCTCCACTCATGGTTAGTGGTTGGGTGAAGCCGTTTATTGTCACTACTGTGTTTTCTCTTTTTAAATCATAATGACAACTCAAACATCCAAATGACCCTGATCAAAAGTTTACATACTTTGGTGATTTTGGCCTGATTACATGCACAGAAATTGACCTAAATGCGTTTGACTGGCTCCTAAAGGTAACATCCTCACCTGTGACCTGTTTGCTTGTAATCAGTGTTTGTGCATAAAATCTGAGTGAGTTTCTGGGATCCAGACAGACTCTTGAATCTGTCATCCAGCCACTGACGTTTCTAGATTGTGAGCCATGGCGAAAGCAAAAGAACTGTCAACGGATCTACGGGAAAATGTAGTTGAACTGTGTAAAACAGGAAAGGGATACAAAAACATATCCAAGGAATTGATAATGCCAGTCAGCAGGGTTCAAACTGTGACTAACAAATGGAAAATCAGGGGCTCTGTAAAAATAAAACCACGGTCAGGTAGACCAACAAACATTTCGTGCACAACTGCCAGGAAAATTGTTCGGGATGCAAAGAAAAACCCACAAATAACATCAGCTTAAATACTGGACTCTCTGAAAACTAGCGGTGTGGTCAAGTCACCAGAAGAAAGCCATTACTGCACAAATGCCACAAAGTATCTCGCCCACAATACGCAAAACAGCACAGAGACAAGCCTCAATACTTCAGGAACAAGGTATTTTAGAGTGATGAGACTAAAATTGAACTTTTTGTCAGCAACCAAAAACGTTACATTTGGAGAGGTCAACAAGGCCTATGATGAAAGGAACACCATTCCTACTGTAAAGCACGGAGGTGGATCGCTGATTTTTTGGGGATGTTGGTCAAAGTTGAAGAAAAGATGAATGCAGCACATTATAGCAAATACTGGAGGCAAATTTGCAATCATCATCATCAGACGGACGGGATGTTCCAACATGACAATGATCCAAAACACAAGGCCAAGTCGACCTGTCATTGGCTACAGCAGAACAAAGTGAAGGTTCTGGAGTGGCCATCTCAGTCTTCTGACCTCAATATCATTGAGCCACTCTGGGGAGATCTCAAGCGCGCAGTTCATGCTAGACAGCCCAGGAATTTTCAGGAACTGGAGGCTTTTTGTCAAGAAGAGTGGGCAGCTTTACCATCTGAAAAAATAAAGAACCTCATCCACAACTACCACAAAAGACTTCAAGCTGTCATTGATGTTAGAGGGGGCAATACATGGTATTAAGAAATGGGGTATGTGAACTTTTGATCAGGGTCATTTTGATGTTTTGGGTTGTCATCATGATTTAACCCCTCTCTGACATTAGACGTACTATCCCGTCCATAAAACCCGTGCCATTCTGACCATGGACGGGATAGTACGTCATAGGCGATTAGCTGCGCTCCCCGAGGGAGCGCAGCTAATCGCCGCCGGGTGTCAGCTGATTATCACAGCTGACACCCGTGACTGTGTGTCAGGAGCGGTCACGGACCGCTCCCGGCACATTAACCCCTTGCACACCGCGATCAAACATGATCGCGGTGTACTGGGGGCACAGGGGAGGATCGCGCAGTGTGGGGGCTCCCTGCGCGCCCCCCTGAGACCCTCAGACCAGCGCGATGTGATCGCGCTGCTCTGAGGGCTTCCTCCCTCCCAGGACCCGGATCCAAGATGGCGCTGGGGTCCTGGAGGGAGGCGGCTTCCTCAGTGCCTGCCGAGAGCAGGCACTGAGAAGCCTGCTGCACTGCCTGAGCGATCGCTGGTGTGACAGAGTGCTGTGCACACTGTCACACCAGCGATCTGATGAAATACAGTGATGTCCCACCCTGGGACAAAGTAAAAAAGTAAAAAAAGTAAAAATAAACATGTGTAAAAAAAAAAAAAAAAAAAAAAAAAAAAAAAAAATATTCCCCAATAAATTCATTACTTATTGTAAATAAAAAAAATAAAACAATAAAAGTACACATATATGGTATCGCCGTGTCCGTAACGACCCCCCCTATAAAAATGTCCCACTAGTTAACCCCTTTTGTGAACCCCTTAAAAAATAAAAAATAAAAACGAAGCAAAAAATCAGTGCTTTATCATCATACCGCTGAACAAAAAGTGGAATAACACGCGATCAAAAAGACGGATATAATAAACATGGTACCGCTGAAAACGTCATCTTGTCCCGCAAAAAACGAGCCATCACACAGCATCATCAGCAAAAAAATAAAAAAGTTATAGCTCGCAGAATAAAGCGATGCAAAAATAATTATTTTTTATATAAAATTGTTTTTATTCTATAAAAGCGCGAAAACATAAAAAAATGATATAAATGAGGTATCGCCATAATCGTACTGACCCGAAGAATAAAACTGCTTTATCAATTTTACCACACGCGGAACAATAAAAACGCCTCACCCAAAAGAAATTCATGAATTGCTGATTTTTGTTCATTCTAACCTCCCAAAAATCGAAATAAAAAGCGATCAAAAAATGTCACGTGCTCAAAAATGGTACCAAAAAAGCGTCACCTCGTCCCGCAAAAATTAAGACCTCACATGACTCTGTGGGCCAAAATATGCAAAAATTATAGCTCTCAAAATGTGGCGATGCAAAAAACTACTTTTTGCAATAAAAAGCGTCTTTTAGCGTGACAGCTGCCAATCATAAAAACCGCTATAAATAGTAAATCAAACCCCCCTTTATCACCCCCTTAGTTAGGGAAAAATAATAAAAAAAAAAAATGTATTTATTTCCATTTTCCCATTAGGGTTAGGGTTAGGGTTTCGGCTAAAGTTAGGGTTAGGGTTGGCGCTAAAGTTAGGATTAGGGTTAGAGTTTGGATTAGGGTTAGGGTTGGGATTAGGTTGGGACTAGGGTTAGGGGTGTGTTGGGGTTAGGGTTGGAGTTAGAATTGGGGGGTTTCCGCTGTTTAGGCACATCAGGGGCTCTCCAAATGTGACATGGCGTCTGATCTCCATTCCAGCCAATTCTGCTTTGAAAAAGTCAAACGGTGTTCCTTCACTTCTGAGCTCTGCCATGCGTCCAAACAGTAGTTTATCCCCACATATGGGGTATCAGCGTACTCTGGACCCCAAGAGTTATTGTGAAATTTGTCCTATTTCTTCTGTTACCCTTGGGAAAATAAAAAACTGGGGGCGAAAATATTATTTTTGTAAAAAAAATAAGATTTTTTTTGTTTTTACGGCTGTACATTATAAACTTCTGTGAAGCACTTGGGGCTTCATAGCGCTCACCACACATCTAAATAAGTTCCTTGTGGGTCTATTTTCCAAAATGGGGTCACTTGTTGGGGATTTCCACTGTTTAGGCGCATCAGGGGCTCTCCAAATGCGACATGACGCCCCCAGACCATTCCATCAAAGTCTGCAATCCAAAACGTCACTACTTCCCTTTCCGAGCCCTGACATGCGCCCATACAGTAGTTTTCTCCCACATATTGGGTATCAGCGTACTCAGGACAAATTGGACAACAACTTTTGGGGTCCAATTTCTCCTGTTACCCTTGTGAAAATAAAATATTGGGGGCGAAAAAATCATTTTTGTAAAAAAAAAAAGGATTTTTTATTTTTACGGCTGTGCGTTATAAACTTCTGTGAAGCACTTCGGGGTTCAAAGTGCTCACCACACATCTAGGTAAGTTCCTAGTGGGGTCTATTTTCCAAAATGGGGTCACTTGTGGGGGGTTTCCACTGTTTAGGCGCATCAGGGCTCTCCAAATGCGACATGACGCCCCCAGACCATTCCATCAAAGTCTGCAATCCAAAACGTCACTACTTCCCTTTCCGAGCCCTGACATGCGCCCATACAGTAGTTTTCTCCCACATATTGGGTATCAGCGTACTCAGGACAAATTGGACAACAACTTTTGGGGTCCAATTTCTCCTGTTACCCTTGTGAAAATAAAATATTGGGGGCGAAAAAATCATTTTTGTAAAAAAAAAAAGGATTTTTTATTTTTACGGCTGTGCGTTATAAACTTCTGTGAAGCACTTCGGGGTTCAAAGTGCTCACCACACATCTAGATAAGTTCCTTGTGGGGTCTATTTTCCAAAATGGGGTCACTTGTGGGGGGTTTCCACTGTTTAGGCGTATCAGGGGCTCTCCAAATGCGACATGACGCCCCCAGACCATTCCATCAAAGTCTGCAATCCAAAACGTCACTACTTCCCTTCCGAGCCCTGACGTGCACCCATACAGTAGTTTTCTCCTACATATTGGGTATCAGCGTACTCAGGACAAATTGGACAACAACTTTTGGGTTCCAATTTCTTCTGTTACCCTTGTGAAAATAAAATATTGGGGGCGAAAAAATCATTTTTGTAAAAAAAAAAAAGGATTTTTTATTTTAAGGCTGTACGTTATAAACTTTAGTGAAAACCTGGGGGTTCAAAGTTCTCACCACACATCTAGATAAGTTCCTTGAGGGGTCTAGTTTCCAAAATGGTGTCATTTGTGGGGGGTTTCCACTGTTTAGGCAGATCAGGAGCTCTCCAAACACGACATGGCGTCCAGCCAATTCTGCGTTGAAAAAGTGAGACGGCGCTCCTTCCCTTCCAAACTCTGCCATGCACCCAAACAGTGGTATACCCCCACATATGGGGTATCAGTGTACTCAGGACAAATTGCACAATAACTTTTGGAGTCTTGTTACCCTTGGAAAAATAAAAATTCGGGTGAAAAGATCATTTTTGTGGAAAAAATATGATTTTTAAATTTTACGGCTCTACGTTATAAACTTGTGTGAAGCACTTGAGGGTTCAAATTGCTCACCAAAGATCTAGATAAGTTCCCTAGGGGGTCTAGTTTCCCAAATGGGGTCATTTGTGGGGGGTTTCCACTGTTTAGGCACATCAGGGGCTCTCCAAATGCAACATGGCATCCAATCTCAATTCCAGCCAATTTTGGTTGGAAAAAGTCAAATGGTGCTCCTTTCCTTCCGAGCTCTGCCGTGCGCCCAAACAGTGGTTCCCCCCCACATATGGGGCATCAGCGTACTCAGGACAAATTGGACAACAACTTATGTGGTCCAATTTTCTCCTG
This sequence comes from Oophaga sylvatica, assembly GCA_033576555.1. Lineage (NCBI taxonomy): Eukaryota > Metazoa > Chordata > Amphibia > Anura > Dendrobatidae > Oophaga > Oophaga sylvatica. The sequence goes on from JARQOD010000358.1 coordinate 102,569, forward strand.
ATACCCTTGGTAAAATAAAAAATTAGTGACTAAAAGATAATTTTTGTGGGAAAAAAATAGGATTTTTTATTTTCATGCCCGGGCATTATAAACTTGTGTGAAGCACTTGGGGGTTCAAAGTGCTCACCAAAGATCTAGATAAGTTCCTTAGGGGGTCTAGTTTCCAAAATGGGGTCACTTGTGGGGGATTTCCACTGTTTAGGCTCATCTGGGGCACTGCAAACGGAACATGACCCCCATCAACGTCTGCATTCCAAAACGTTACTACTTCCTTTCCAAGCCCTGCCGTGCGCCCAAACAGTTTTCCACCCCCCACATATGGGGTATCAGCGTACTCAGGACAAATTGGACAACAACTTTTGGGGTCCAATTTCCTTGGGAAAATTCAAAAATTTAGGACTAAAAAATCATTTTTGTGGAAATTTTTTTTTTTTTTTTCACACCCAGGCATTATAAACTTTTGTGAAACACTTGGGGGTTCAAAGTGCTCACAACAGATCTAGATAAGTTCCTTAGGGGGTCTAGTTTCCAAAATGGTGTCACTTGTGGGGGGTTTCCACTGTTTAGGCGCATCAGAGGTTCTCCAAGCGCGACATGGCGTCCAATCTCAACTCCAGCCAATTTTAGTTTGAAAAAGTCAAACGGCGCTCCTTCCCTTACGAGCTCTGCCGTGTGCCCAAACAGTGGTTTTCCCCCACATATGGGGTATTGGCGTACTCAGGAGAAATTGCATAACAACCTTATCTGTCCATTTTCTCCTTTTACCCTTGTGAAAATAAAAAAAAAGTTTGTAAAAGATCATTTTTGTGGCTAAAAAGTTAAATATTCATTTTTTCCTTCCACGTTGCTTTAGTTCCTGTGAAGCACCTGAAGGGTTAATAAACTTCTTGAATGTGGTTTTGAGTACCTTGAGGGGTGCAGTTTTTAGAATGGTGTCACTTTTGGGTATTTTCTGTCATGTAGACCCCTCAAAGTGACTTCAAATGAGAGGTGGTCCCTAAAAAAAATGGCTTTGTAAATTTTGTTGTAAAAATGAGAAATCGCTGGTCAACTTTTAACCCTTATAACTTCCTAACAAAAAAAAATTTTGATTCCAAAATTGTGCTGATGTAAAGTAGACATGTGGGAAATGTTATTTCTTAACTATTTTGTGTGACATATTTCTCTGTTTTAAGGGAATAAAAATTCAAAGTTTGAAAATTGCTAAATTTTCAAAATTTTCGCCATATTTGCGTTTTTTTCAAAAATAAACGCAAGTTATATGGAAGAAATTTTACCACTAACATGAAGTACAATATGTCACGAGAAAACAATCTCAGAATCGCGAAGATCCGTTGAAGCGTTCCGGAGTTATAACCTCATAAAGAGACAGTGGTCAGAATTGTAAAAATTGTCCCGGTCATTAACGTGCAAACCACCCTTGGGGGTGAAGGGGTTAAAAAAAGAAAACATAACAGTTTCACAATAAATGGCTTCACCCAAACACTAACCATGAGTGGAGAAAAAGTTCATATTCTCTGAAAAAAGGCCAAGAAAGCAAAAGTTCTGCCGGGGTATGTAAACTTTTCAGCACAAGTGTATATATAAAAATAAAGAAAAATATATAATTATAGTATTCAATTGATAGCCAGAGATGAAGGTAGATAGTAGAAAGCACTAACTCTCTATTAATATCAAACATTGCTGATATACATATGAATGCAAAAAATAATGCTCAAGACTCGTGTAATGATAGGTAGTACAAATACCCTTTTGGGGTGACGCGCCACACCGCTTCCCTGCGCCACCAAGGTATTTTTCTGACATTATTCTACCATGTTTGCCCCTTTTTGAGCACTCACTTATGCCAATCATGTTATGTCCTACACTACTGTCTGACGGCCATATGTTCAGGCTTCCTGACAAAACAGCAATTAGCTCTTTACATAAATTGATGTATATTTGGCGGGTCAAGTGTTTGACCATACTTTTGGTATTTGGCTCTCCCTTGTGGATTCTTACCATGTTTGTACTATGTCTTATTACATGAGCCTTTAGCACTATTTATTTTTACATTTTTTTTACGTACTTTTTACTCTTTTTGTCTTGACCTCTTTTTATGACCACGTTTGGTGTTCTGTCATTTTTGTTTATAATTCTTCTAAATGGTCTGCCATTCACTATCTAGCGGATATATGTCAGTATTATCCTTTTCTTTATATGTGACGTGTACATTTTTCTACAGTTTGACATATATCATTTGCTCAGTCCAATTGTGTCTCATAAGGCTATGTCTCGTGTTATCTGGCCATATCTCGTCTCATCACGTCACGTTATGTATTGTCATGTGGCAGAGGTGTAGCTCAGGGATCAGCTCAGGTGGGGACGAAACATCTGAGTGTGCTGCTAACCGGTAACACTGCTTACAACTCCAGTGAAGCACCATGACACGCCATAATCTTGATATATCTTAGTAGATACCAGTCCTGTAGATCATGTAAGAGATTACAGCTGACATTCTTCCTGATGGAGTCGTTCACTTTTCCTGTCTTTTCCATCTGGCCCAGACCGACATGACAACTTCTCCAGCCACGACTCAGTGCAGAGATTACAACAAAAACAAAGCCTTATCCTGCTGATACCCCAATACTGAGCCACTGCTGCCACATGTGTCTCTATTACTGCACCTTCAAATGAAAATACACGGCCTTTCAGTGCAAACAAAACAAAGTAAACAGTTCCAACAAATCACTTTAGAGATGGTCCAAGACACACAGGCTTAATAGCATCCAGTGTACCGGCTCAGTCTGGATTCGTCACACAGGAGGTCTTCTTACCTCGACTCATAGACCATGTGTCAAACAAACAGACTGCATTTTAACATATGAACCACACTCAGAGGTGGAGTATGCAGGCAGCCAGACCCATCCATCTCTCAGGTTGCCCATAAACCTGACCCAGATGCACAAAACAAGCTTCTTAGTACTATGTGCACTAGAGCATCAATGCATATTTACATCACAGAGGACAATCACCTCCATGATACATACCCTCCATCAACTATGTGTCCAGTATCCACCTTACATACCTCCCCCTCTGCCTAAAGCCGTGAGGTTTGGCACCTTCTGCCACTAGAAACAGGATTCTTGAGATGGTATCAGCATTGCCATGTAGCTTCTGGGCTCTATGTTCCACATGGAAGCTGAAATCCTTCATGGCTAGAAACTAGCTGGTAACTCTAGCATTTTTCCCCTTTTTTGCCCTCATCCACCTGAGTTTGGGCATGGTCTGATACTAATTTTAAATTTTCGCCCTAACAAATAGTACCATAATATGTGCATCACCCACTTTATGGCCAAGCATCCCTTTTCTACAATGGAATAATTCTTCTCACATGCCGACAGTTTCTTACTCAGGTAGAGCATGGTCTGAGCGAAATTATACTATTGGGAATCATGAGCTTCTGGCTCTCAAGATGGAGCTCGAGGAATGGTGACATCTATTCGATGGCGCCACCTCTCTGGTAATAATACCCACAGACCATAAAAATCTGAGCTTCCCGCAGTCCACTCAGCAGTTGAATCTTTGTCAGGCTAGATGGCCACTCGACTTCGTTCATTTTAACTTCGAATTACAATTCTGTCCTGCAAAAAAGAATGTTGAAGCAGATGCCCTGTTCGATCCTTTTATGTGACCGATTCCCATGGGGAGCCTCACCACATCATTGACCCAGCCAGGATTATTGAAGCAGCCCCTGTCTTTTTAAATGCATTCCTGTTATGTTTCGGTAGCTGAGGAGTGCAGGTAAAAAAAAGAAATACACCAGAGCAGTTGGAATCTATGGGATTGCAGTACCCTGACTAACCACCGCAACTAGAGGCAGCCGTGGAGCGTTCCTACGTTGGTCCTAGACGCCTCGTCACAGCCTGAGAAACTAACTACACCTAAAGATAGAAATAGGAAAGCTATCTGCCCCGGAGCAGAACCCCAAAGATAATAGAAAGCCCCCAAACATGTAATGGCGGTTAGACAAGAGGAAATACTGACACAGAAAGAAAATAGTATGAGCAAACGCTGGGGCCCAAACTATCTAAATAGAAAAGGACAGGAAGGGTACTTACTGCAATCCCAGAAAACCCTGAAAAAACACCAACTCTACTAATTTCAAAATCACCTGAGATCACACGACCTCTACCACCTAAATTAGTTCTCTGGTGTAACAAAAACAGCAGCCACTGAAAAAACTGGAAAAAGCAAAAGTACAAAACACAGTGGCTGGACTAAACTGAGAGGGCAGAAGCCCCCGGAGGGGACCCAGAAGGCCCCCACAGAAGTGCAGGACCAAATGCAAAAATATAGCAAAAACACAAAATAAGAAATTGTCTTATCTGATAGCAGGAGATGCAGACACGACACAGCAGGCTACAAGGGAAACTGGAAAGAAGGATTCAGACCAGAACAATTGATCACCGGCAACCCTGATGGGAAAATGATTCCCTTAAATAAGACCAATCAGTAACACCTGATTCCCAATCCTCACTAGTACCGCTTGTAACCACCAGAGGGAGCCTCTGCTCAGAACTCATCTCAAACCCATTCACAACAGTACCCCCCCTTGAGGAGGGTCACCGAACCCTCATTTGAGCAACCAGGTCGGTCAGGATGAGTTCTATGATACGCACGGATAAGTCTCCAATGTCTGGTTTGTTCTCTCAGTTTGACCATTGGTCTGAGGATGAAATGCCGAGGAGAAAGACAATTGAACACCCAGTTTAGAACAAAAAGTCCTCCAAAATCTGGAAACAAACTGGACTCCTCTGTCAGACACAATGTTCTCAGGAATGCCGTGTAAACGAACCACGTGCTGAAGGAACAACGGCACCAATTCAGAGGAGGAAGGCAACTTAGGTAATGGCACAAGATGTATCATTTTGGAAAACCTATCACAAATTACCCAGATGGTGGTCATTCTCTGAGAAACAGGAAGATCGGAAATGAAATCCATAGAGATATGGGTCCATGGTCTCTTGGGCACAGGCAATGGCATCAACAAACCACTAGAGCGAGAGCAAGGCTTGGAGCGAGAGCAAGTCCCGCAGGACTGCACAAATTCCCTGACATCGCGAGACAAGGTAGGCCACCAAAAGGACCGACTAACCAAGTCTCTGGTACCAAAAATTCCGGGATGCCCAGCCAATGCGGAACAATGAATCTCAGACATCACACTCTTTTTCCATTGGTCCGGGACAAACAATTTTCCAACAGGGCAGCGCTCGGGCCTATCCTCCTGACACCCCTCCAGAGCAAGTCTCAAATTGGGCGAGATGGCGGAAAGAACTACACCCTCCTTCAAAATAACAGAGGGATCAGATAGCTCAGGAGAGTCCGCAAGGAAACTCCTCGAGAGGGCATCCGCCTTAACATTCTTAGTGCCAGGAAGAAAGGAAACCACAAAATTAAAACGTGTGAAAAACAAGGCCCACCTGGCCTGTCTAGGATTGAGTCGCTTGGCAGATTCCAGATAGACCAGATTCTTATGGTCCGTAAGGACCACCACCTGATGTTTGGCTCCCTCCAGCCAATGTCTCCACTCTTCAAAAGCCCACTTCATGGCCAATAACTCCCGATTACCCACGTCATAATTACGTTCAGTAGGAGAAAATTTTCGAGAGAAAAAGGCACAAGGGTTACTTTTAGAGGTCTCTGGATCTTTTTGGGACAAAACGGCACCTGCCCCAATTTCAGAGGCATCAACCTCCACCTGAAATGGCAGAGAAACATCAGGCTGCCGTAGAACAGGAGCAGAAGTGAATCTCTGCTTAAGTTCCTGAAATGCAGAGACTGCCCCAGGAGGCCAATTCACCACATCAGAACCCTTTCTGGTCAAATCAGTTAATGGTTTAACAATAACCGAGAAATTACCAATAAATTTACGATAAAAATTGGCAAAACCCAAAAATCTCTGAAGAGCCTTTAATGAAGTAGGTTGGACCCAATCACAGATGGCCTGAACCTTGACCGGGTCCATTTCAATAACAGATGGGGACAAAATGAATCCCAGAAATGAGATCTTCTGTACGCCAAAAAGACACTTTGATCCCTTCACATACAGAGCATTCTCTCTCAAAATCTGGAATACAGTTCGAACATGTTTCACATGAGAGTCCCAGTCATTAGAAAAAATCAAGATATCATCCAAATAAACAATCAGAAACTTGTCCACAAAATCCCTGAAAATGTCATTCATGAAGGACTGGAAGACGGAAGGAGCATTAGTGAGCCCAAAGGGCATCACTAGGTACTCAAAATGCCCTTCAGGGGTGTTAAATGCCGTCTTCCATTCATCCCCGTGCTTAATGCGAATAAGGTTATACGCCCCCCTGAGGTCAAGCTTGGTAAACCAAGTAGCGTTTTTCACCCTGGAAAACAGGTCAGAAATCAAGGGTAACGGGTATTGATATTTCACAGTAATATTGTTCAAGAGACGATAATCAATACACGGCCTTAATGAACCATCTTTTTTGGCCACAAAGAAAAAACCGGCACCTAAGGGTGAAGAGGATGGTCTGATATGACCCTTCTCCAATGATTCCTTGATATAAGACCGCATAGCGTCATGTTCAGGTACAGACAAGTTAAAAAGGCGACCTTTAGGGAATTTACTACCAGGCACTAATTCAATAGCGCAGTCATAGCTCCTATGGGGAGGCAAGGATGCAGATTTACTTTCGCTAAACACATCAGAAAAATCAATCAAAAAGTCAGGAACATCCTCAGCCTGGGGGAGGCAGAAAAAACAGGAGTGTTGGTATTAACACATTGGCAGCCCCAACTGGTTACAGACACAGATTTCCAATCCAAAACAGGATTATGAGACTGTAACCAAGGGAAACCCAGCACGATAATGTCATGCAGATTATATAGAACCAAAAATTTGCAGCACTCCTGGTGATCAGGTTCAACCCTCATTATCACCTGAGTAGAAAACTGGGGTTTATTCTCAGCCAAAGGGGTAGAATCGATCCCCAGTAGGGGAATAGACTTCTGTAGGGGTATCAAGGGAAATCCACAACGTTTAGCAAAATCATAATCCATCAGGTTAATAGCTGCTCCAGAATCAACGAAAGCCTGAGCAGAAAATGAGGACAGAGAGCATATCAGAGTGACAGTTAATAAAAACTTAGTCTGAACACTACCCAAGACAACTGAGCGTGCAAAACGTCTTCCCCGCTTAGGGCAGACTGAAATAGCATGAGAGGCATCACCACAGTAGAAACATAACCCATTGCGCTTTCGAAACTCATGACGCTGTGCCCCAGACACCACTCCATCACACTGCATGGGCTCAGCAGCTGGCTCACAAGGCAACACCACTCCACGCATACTTCTCCGCTCACGCAAACGTCTGTCAATTTGAATCGCTAATGACATAGAATCATTGAGACCAGAGGGGACAGGGAATCCCACCATAACATCCTTTACATTATCCGACAGACCCTTCCGGAAAAGGGCTGCCAAAGCGTCGTCATTCCACTTGGTCAGGACTGCCCACCTACGGAATCTCTGACAGTATAACTCAGCATCATCAAGCCCCTGATTTAATGCCAACAAGGCTTTTTCAGCTTGATCAGTGACATTAGGCTCATCGTACAATAACCCCAAAGCCTGAAAAAATGCATCAACATCACTCAAAACAGGATCCCCAGGTGTCAGGGAAAAAGCCCAATCCTGAGGATCGCCGCGCAGGAGAGAGATGACAATTTGAACCTGCTGCGCTGCGTTTCCTGAGGACTTAGATTTTAAGGCAAGAAACAATTTACAATTATTTTTGAAATTCTGAAACTTAGCTCGATCCCCTAAAAACAAATCTGGCATGGGGATCCTAGGTTCCACAACAGGCAACCCAGCAAGATATGCAGCAATACTCCGAACCTCAGTGGCAAGCTGATCCACACGGCCAGACAACTGTGCAAACTCCATTGGGAGAAAAGATCCTCCCCAGCACCCAGAGATACAGAGGGAAAAAAAAAAAAAAAAAAAATGCAACAAACAGAAAAATATCTCTGACAACTTTTCTTCCTTCAAAATATTTTTTCCCTTCTGTGAGTACCATACAATTTTTATGGCCGGTGATACTGTTATGTTTCGGTAGCTGAGGAGTGCAGGTAAAAAAAAGAAATACACCAGAGCAGTTGGAATCTATGGGATTGCAGTACCCTGACTAACCACCACAACTAGAGGCAGCCGTGGAGCGTTCCTACGATGGTCCTAGACGCCTCGTCACAGCCTGAGAAACTAACTACACCTAAAGATAGAAATAGGAAAGCTATCTGCCCCGGAGCAGAACCCCAAAGATAATAGAAAGCCCCCAAACATGTAATGGCGGTTAGACAAGAGGAAATACTGACACAGAAAGAAAATAGTATGAGCAAACGCTGGGGCCCAAACTATCTAAATAGAAAAGGACAGGAAGGGTACTTACTGCAATCCCAGAAAACCCTGAAAAAACACCAACTCTACTAATTTCAAAATCACCTGAGATCACACGACCTCTACCACCTAAATTAGTTCTCTGGTGTAACAAAAACAGCAGCCACTGAAAAAACTGGAAAAAGCAAAAGTACAAAACACAGTGGCTGGACTAAACTGAGAGGGCAGAAGCCCCCGGAGGGAACCCAGAAGGCCCCCACAGAAGTGCAGGACCAAATGCAAAAATATAGCAAAAACACAAAATAAGAAATTGTCTTATCTGATAGCAGGAGATGCAGACACGACACAGCAGGCTACAAGGGAAACTGGAAAGAAGGATTCAGACCAGAACAATTGATCACCGGCAACCCTGATGGGAAAATGATTCCCTTAAATAAGACCAATCAGTAACACCTGATTCCCAATCCTCACTAGTACCGCTTGTAACCACCAGAGGGAGCCTCTGCTCAGAACTCATCTCAAACCCATTCACAACACATTCCTCTGGGCAAAACTTTTGTGCCAAAAGCTAGAAGGAGGTGAATTCTGTCCTAGGGAGATGATTCTAAGTTGGCTGATCATATGGGCATATGCAAGTCCACTGAGCTGATTGCTCGCCTCTTCCGATGGCCCTCACTGGTCAAGGATGTCCAGGACTTCGGAAATGCCTGTTCTCAGTGTGCAACGAACAAGTCTTTCAAGTACAAGTCTTCTGGTCTCCTCCAACCTCTGCCGCTTCCTTCTACTCCCTGGCAACATATCGAAATGGACTTCATCATGGACCTGGTTACGACACCATCTGGGTTGTGGTGGATCAGTTCTCTAAGATTACTCACTTCATTCCCTTGACCAGTCTTCCCTCCGCACTTAAGCATGTCACGCAGTTCTTCCAGCATGCATTTCATCTCCACGGTCTTCCTCTCCACATAGTCTCTTATCAATGAATCAAGTTCACTTCAAAGTTTTTGAGACCTACAGTATGTGCAAGCTGCTGAATACTTCTCCTATGCGTACCATATGCAGACCAATGGGCAAGTGGAATGGGCTACTCATATTCTTGATAACTACCTTCGCCACTTTAGGATGACTGAGTACCACTACTCCCCTGGATGGAGTTTTCCTACAACAACCACATTGGGAAGTCTTTGGGAGAAACTCCATTCTTCATTGTATTCTCCCTGCATCCTCAAGTGCCCTCTCCAATGTTTGCTTCCTCCAGGGTACCAGTAGCTGGTACCTTGTACTGTGACTCTCTCCAGATCTGACAGCAGGCCCAGGCTTCCTTCTTTCAGGCCGTGTCTCGGATGAAGGCTTATACGGACAAAAAGAGAAGTTTGCTGCCTCAGTATCATCCTGGAGATAAAGTCTGGCTGTCATCCAAGAATATTCATCTGAAGGTGCCCTTGTACAAGTTTATCCCTCCCCCACAGTACCCCAGTCTGTACAAAATCCTCAGGCAATTTAATCCAGTGACCGACAGTCTACAGATCCAAACCGCCTTCGCTCCTAAAGCCGGTGGTCTTGAATCGCTTCTCCAAGGTCCATATTCCTGCCTCTACTTCCGTTCCTGAGGGGCCTTCAGATGTGTTCTAAGTCAAAGGCATTCTGGATTCCAAGAGGGTCCGAGGGAAGATATTCTATTTAGTCTATTGGAAGGGCTTTGGTCTGGACGAGAGATCTTGTGAGCCTGTGGAGAACATCTGCGCCCCTACCATTTTTGAAATATTACACCAGCCACTCGCACACCTTCTAAGCACTGCCCTACTCACCGCCACTCGATCGCCTTCTAAGCGCCGCCAGATTCACTGTGTGTTTCGCTCTGCTCCACCCAGTATCTGACCATCGCTCTGAGCTGCCTTGTGCTACATACACTGCCAGCTCTGCTGTTTGTGATTCATAGGGGGACAGGGCTGAACTCTGCAGGGATTTGTATCCATTCTGTCCTGCACAGATCTGCTTTGGCCTATCTCCTGCCAGCAGGTGATATATCAGGCAACTCCACCGTCCATTCCTCGCCTGAACGTAGGTTCTAGAAGCTCTGTCTCTAGTTCCTGCATGGGCTTATTCCTGTTATGTCTCACTTGTTTTTAACCTGGCTTGCCTTTTCATTTATCCTGATCCTCCTCAACACATCCCCACACTCATTTCTAACACCCTGCCACGATCCTCCACATGTTTTTGCAACCATGACAACCTCATACCTATCCATCCACACCCCCCTCCCCCGGTCCCCCTACCCGGAGCACCATGGAAGCACGCTCCGTCTGCAATAAACTGTCATTTATCCACGACCTCTTTATCACTAACAAACTCTCCTTCCTTGGCATCACTGAAACCTGGCTCACCCCCTCTGACACAGCCTCTCCAGCTGCGCTTCCTATGGCGGATTCCACCTATCTCACACCCCTCGCCCCAGAGACACACGTGGTGGAGGAGTTGGCTTGCTCCTGTCTGATACCTGATCCTTTACCCCAATTCCACTACCCCCCTCCGCTATTATTTCCTCGTTCAAGGTGCACTCCGTCCGCATCTAATCCCCCTCCAACCTCCAGCTGGCTGTCATCTACCACCCCCCGGAACTAGTCATCTCCACCTTTCTCAACCACTTCACCACCTGGCTGCTCCATTTCCTCTCTGCTGACATCCCCACCATCATCATGGGCGATTTCAACATCCCCATTGACACTTCCACCTCAGCTGCCTCTAAACTTCTATCGCTCACGGCTTCCCTTGCCTCACTCAATGGTCCTCTGCGGCCACTCACAAAGATGGTCACACGCTGGACCTTATCTTCACCCGCCTCTGTTCCCTCACTAATCTCACTAACTCCCCACTCCCCCTGTCTGACCACAACCTACTGATGTTCTCTTCTCTCTCCTCTCCTCTGTTAGTACACATCCCCCACTCCACAAACTCACCCACCCTCACAGAAATCTCAAACATCTCAATTTACAATCGCTCTCTGAGTCCCTCCTCCCTCTCACAGACATATCTTCACTTCATGACACAGATTCTGCTGCCACATTTTATAACACCACAATAACCGCAGCACTTGATTCGTTCGCCCCCCTCACACATAGCAAAACTGTACAATCAACAGGCAGCCCTGGCTGACCAGCCTCACCAAAGAACTGAGACGGGCTTCCAGGGCTGCCGAGCGGAGATGGAAGAGAACCCATTCTACCGAGCACGTCAACGCATACAAGCAGTCCCTCACCAGCTTCAAGTCCACGCTCTCTGCGCAAAACAAACTTACTTTGCATCTCTCATATCCTCCCTGTCTCACAACCCTAAACAGCTCTTCAACACTTTCAATTCTCTACTCCTCCCCAGCACCTCCTCCCTCTCCTCTCATTTCTGCTGAAGACTTTGCCTCCTTCTTTAAGCAAAAGATTGATACTATCAGAGAAGGCTTTGGCCCGCAGCCCCCAATGCCCCACTTAGCCACTCAGCCCTGTTCTTCCAAAACCAGCTTCACCACCATGACAGAAGATCAGCTCTCCACTCTCCTGTCAAGATCACACCTCACCACTTGCGCGCTTGACCCACTCCCGTCCCACCTCATCCCTAACTTTGCCACAGTCTTCATCCCTACTCTCGCACACCTCTTCAACCTTTCACTTACAAATGGTGTCTTCCCCTCATCCTTCAAACATGCTTCAATCACACCCATCCTCAAAAAGCCCTCCCTCGACCCATCCTCTGCGTCTAGCTATCGCCCAATATCTCTCTCCCCTACGCCTCAAAACTACTGGAACAGCATGTATATCTTGAACTGTCCTCCCACCTCTCCTCCTGTTCCCTCTTTGACCGGTTACAATCAGGCTTCCGACCGCATCACTCAACTGAAACTGCCCTAACTAAAGTCACTAACGACCTGCTAACCGCCAAGAGCAAGCGACACTACTCTGTCCTCTTTCTCCTGGACCTGTCTTCTGCCTTCGACACCGTGGACCATCCCTCCTGCTACAGATTCTCTCATCTCTTGGCATCACAGACTTGGCCCTATCCTGGATCTCATCATACCTAATAGACCGAACATTTAGTGTCTTCCTCTCACACACCACCTCCTCACCTCGCCCCCTGTCTGTCGGTGTTCCTCAAGGCTCAGTCCTAGGACCTCTACTCTTCTCCATCTACACCTTCGGCCTGGGACAGCTCATAGAATCCCACGACTTGCAGTATCACCTCTACGCCGATGACACGCAGATCTACCTATCTGGACCTGACCTAACCTCCCTACTGACCAAAATCCCACAGTGTCTGTGCTATCTCAGCCTTCTTTTCTACTCGCTTTCTCAAACTGAATATGGACAAAACAGAATTCATCATCTTTCCCCCACCTCATTCTACCCCTCCACCAGACCTATCCATCAATGTCAATGGCTGCTCGCTTTCCCCAGTCCCTCATGCTCGGTGCCTTGGGGTGATCATCGACTCTGCCCTCTCTTTCAAATCACATATCCAAGCCCTCGCCACCTCCTGCCGCCTCAAACTCAAAAATATTTCCCGGATCTGCGCATTCCTCAACCATGAAACCACAAAAACACTAGTGCACGCCCTTATCATCTCCCGCCTCGACTACTGCAACCTCCTACTGTCTGGCCTCCCCTCTAGCACTCTGGCACCACTCCAGTCCATCCTACACTCTGCTGCCCGACTAATCCACCTGTCTCACCGCTATTCCCCAGCCTCCCCCCTGTGCCAGGCCCTTCACTGGCTTCCTATTGCCCAGAGGCTCCAGTTCAAAACCCTAACCATGACCTACAAAGCCATCCACAACCTTTCTCCTCCATACATATGTGACATGGTCTCCCGCTACCTACCTACACGCAACTGTAAGGTTCTTTGTCTCTGTTGACATGTTCCTTGAAACTCAGTTTTCCGTCGGCCATTTTGCTTTCTGTCTTTCTGCAGCTCTTGCCCTCAGTTAATATGGAGTTTCCAGTTTTCATGTTCCCGCCCTGATTCTTCCCTCTTGCTTCTTAAGCAGCCTCAGCTGAACAATCAGTGCTCCTGAATCAAGCCTCAGTCAGTCTGTGACCTGACTTCTGGAAACCTTGGACTTATACTCCAGCTATTCCCTACTGAGGAGCCTTGGAACACTTTTGGACTCTGGAAACCTGCTGTTTGGTGAATCCATGTTTGCAGAGGAATTACGGTACAGAGAAGAGATCCTGAACCTGCTTTGGAGATTTATTGTAGTGCTTGAAGTTACTCTGGCCTGCTGTGTCTCCTGTCGCTGTTCCTGCAAACTGTGTGAACTTTTCAGCATGCTTGTATGAAGTAATACAAGTCATTTCATATCAACCTATGTCTCCTGTGTTTTCCTCGCACCCAAGCACAAGACGCTATAGGAACTGTACACTATACATGACAAGATTCAGGAGCCAATGTTTAGTGTCTGCTGGGTCTGGGAAAGCCGTGTCTGCTGTGACTGTGGATATCAGATGTCCGTTTAATACCTTATGTGATGACAGTGGTTGTGACTTCTCACAACCATTCCAGGTGAGCGCATTCCCTTAAAATTTTACTCTGGAGTGTTACCACAGGTAAACACTATTGTTTGTTTTTTTTTTTTCCTTTCCTCTTCTCCTTCCAGCACTGCCTTAAAAGATCTGGAAGATGGAGGCCCACATAAAGGAACTATGCGGAGTGACTGATACAATCCTTGCAGATATACAGACTATAAAGACCCGTTTTGCAAGCCTACAGGACCTCACTAATCATAATTTGCAAGTGTTTGGACAGACTACCCAGGAATTGCGAGCCAGGATTGAGGCTCTAGAGGAACGAGCCCAGGCTCCTGCCATAACCCCGAGTTCTGGGATCCCCAAATTACCTCCTTTTCGTTTTGGCGGTGAACGTGAGAAATTCAGGGGATTTATTAATCAATGCAATTTATTTTTCTCTGCACATGCTTCACAATTTCCCACTGAACGATCCAAAGTGCTTACTATAATCATGTTGCTTACCAATAAGGCTTTGATGTGGGCAAACCCTCTGATTGAGACTGAGGATGATTGTTTGAATCACCTTGATGCTTTTATTTCAGCCATGGGGCAGGTGTTTGATGACCCCAATCGAGGTGCAACAGCTGAAGCAGCCATGTTAACTTTGCGCCAAGGTAAGCGTTCAGTAGCCGAATATGCCCTGGATTTCAGGAGATGGGCTCTTGATACCACTTGGGACACTTCCGCTAAAAAATCTATTTTTCGGAAAGGGTTGTCTCCACTGATTAAGGATGAACTTGCTCGTGCCGACCCTCCCACTGCGTTAGGTGACTTTATTAACTATTGTATCCGTATTGATGCTCGTCTGACTGAACGCAGACAAGAGAGATGGTTCGAAAATAATCGCACTAACCTTTTACTACCTCCCTCCTCAGCTAAGGAACCTTTGAGTAGGATCACAAGGGAACCAGAACCTGAACCCATGCAGGTGGACTCTTTACAAAGACGGGTTAGTGATGCACGCAAAGAACATCGTATAAAGGAAAACTAGTTTCTCTGTGAAGTCAGGCACTCATTATAAACTGCCCAGCCGTTCTCGTAGACTACTGGCAGTCATTCACTGTGAGTGTTGCGAGAGGAGCTCTGTCATGTCCGAGCCTCAGGCTCCAGAGAGATCTGCTGCAAGAGATCTTGATTTCTCGGACTTAAACTCTGTTAGTTCTGGGGACGATGACGGTATAAACGCTGCAATTTTTCAAGTTTCCTCAGCGGTGTCCCAGCTGAGTTTAAAAGAAACAATTCTCATTGCTTCCTTTCCATCAAACTCTGGGTTGACTCAGTCTGGGTGTCTAGCTCTGCTATGATCGACTCAGGAGCAAGTGGAAATTTCATGGATATCTCCTTTGCTCTGAAACAGGGGATACGTTCAGTGAAGAAGGCTACTCCAGTACAGATGGAGACTGTGGATGGCTCTCTACTGACTTCTGGAACAGTGGATCAAGAAACAGAGCCTTTGAGGGTCCTTATGGGTAAAGATCATCAGGAGAAAATGTCTTTTTTGCTTATCTCTTCTCCCCACTTTCCCATTATTCTAGGGCTACCATGGCTGCAGGCGCAGAATCCTACGATTAACTGGGAGACCAAGGAATTACACTTTCCGGAGAAACAGATGAGTCAGGAGTTTCAGCTTGCTCTGTTCCTAAAGGAACCATGTCAGTCCCTGAACTACCAGCTGTATACCAGGACTATGTGGATTTATGTGACAAGAAGAAGCTGATCAGCTTCCTCCTCACCGTCCATATGATTGTCCAATTGAATTATTGCCTGGAGCCGAGATACCTTTTGGTAAGATCTACCCCCTAGCGGGGCCCGAGCTAAAAGCTTTGAAGGATTATATAGACGAAAATTTAGCCAAGGGCTTCATACGCCCCTCTTCATCTCCCGCAGGTGCACCCATCTTCTTTGTGAAGAAGAAAGATGGATCTCTGAGACCCTGCATAGACTATAGGGAACTCAATAAGGTTACTATTAGAAACCGTTATCCATTGCCTTTAATCCCTGAGTTGTTGGAGAGAGTGCGGCATGCCAAAATTTTCTCTAAACTGGATCTCCGTGGGGCCTATAACTTGGTCCGTATTAGACCTGGGATAAATGGAAGACTGCTTTCAGGTCACGCTATGGACACTTTGAATATCTAGTTATGCCTTTTGGTCTGAGTACCGCCCCAGCCACTTTCCAACACTTCGTGAATGATATCTTCAGGGATCTCCTAGATACATTTGTGGTGATTTATCTGGATGATATTCTAATTTTTTCTAACTCCACAGAGGAACATCATGGACATGTGAGAATGGTCTTAGAACGCCTAAGACAAAACCATCTCTACATCAAACTTGAAAAATGTGAATTCCATAGGACCGAAATTCAATTTCTGGGGTATGTACTATCTACGCAAAGGATTAGTATGGATGGAAGCAAGACCCAAGCCATCAAGGATTGGCCAATTCCTAGAAATGTGAAGGAGGTGCAGCGTTTCATCGGGTTTGCCAACTTCTATAGACGTTTCATTAAGAATTTTTCTGAGGTAGTGTCACCTATCACCCAACTTACCCGGAAACAGTCTAGGTTCTCCTGGACCCCGCAAGCTCAGGAAGCATTTTCCTGTTTAAAGGATAAATTTACCACCGCACCTATCTTAGTACATCCCAACCCCGAGCTTGCCTTCATAATAGAGGTGGATGCTTCAGACTGTGCCGTTGGAGCTATACTCTCTCAGAGAACAGGTGAGAAGAATGTCTTGCATCCCTGTGCCTTCTTTTCCAGCAGTTGTCTTCGTTGAGAGGAACTACGATGTGGGCAATAGAGAATTGTTGGCCATTATTGCCGCCTTCAAGGAATGGAGACACCTTCTTCAGGGAGCTGCACAGCAAATAGTCGTCCTGACAGACCATCGTAACCTTGAATTTATCAGGTCGGCTAAGTGCCTGACTCCTCGCCAGGCTCGCTGGAATCTTTTCCTAAACCAATTTAATTTTGTCATTTCTTATAGACCAGGATCGCGCAATGGAAAGGCTGATGCACTCTCTAGGATTCATTCAGCAGAGACACGTCCACTTACTCCTCCTAAGACTATTCTTCCTGACTCTAGATTCCTAGGAGTGATTCATAATCAAGACCTACTTAAGGACATCAAGGAAGCATACCATGCAGATTCTTTGTTGGCTCAACCCCCAAGGGACGTAAGTCTTGTCTTTAAGAATGGTGTGTGGATTCAGGGACAACGTCTGTATATACCTGAAACAGTCAGATTGAGAGTATTGCAACTCATCCACGATTCCAAGATAGCCGGGCATAGGGGAATTCTAAAGACACAAGAATTTCTTTCTCGTTTCTTTTGGTGGCCCACTTACAGGAAAGATGTCTTAAACTATGTCACTTCATGTGAAGTCTGTGCAAGATGCAAAACACCTAACTGGTCTGTTGCAACCTCTTCCCACCCCGTCCCGCCCGTGGGGATCCATTTCTATGGACTTCATTGTGGAGTTACCAACCTCTCAAGGGAAGAACACCATTCTAGTGGTGGTTGACCGTCTAACAAAGGCAGCTCATTTTATCCCTTGTGTCGGCTTACCCACTGCAAAACAGACATCAGACTTGATGATTAAGAATGTGTTTCGCTTACATGGAGTACCGGATGAGGTCATTTCGGATCGAGGGGTGCAATTCACTTCAAGGTTTTGGCAAAATTTCTGTGCAGCATTGGACATTAAAGTAAACCTTTCTTCTGCTTTTCATCCCCAGACTAATGGACAGACAGAACGAACCAATCAGACCCTGGAGCAGTATCTCCGCTGTTTTATCTGCCACCTACAGGATGATTGGGTGGATCTACTTCCACTGGCTGAGTTCTCTTATAAAACTCTCAGAGCGCCTCCACTAAGCAGTCTCCTTTTTACTCCAATCTAGGTTATCATCCTAACATTCTTCCTCGATTTCCCATAGATACGCCCTTGCCGGCAGTGGCTGAAAGAATCACTTCTTTACAAAAGAATATGGATCTTCTAAAGGAAAATCTAGAATTGGCTCAGGAAAGGTACAAGAAAGCAGCAGATAAATTTCGTAAACCTGCACCAGCTTTCAAGGTAGGAGATTTGGTCTGGCTGTCAACCAGAAATCTTAAATTAAAGATTCCATCGTCTAAATTGGGACATAAGTACATTGGACCTTATAAGATCAATAAGATTATAAGTGCTGTTGCTTGTCGTCTTCAACTGCCCAGAACTATGAGAATCCACCCTGTCTTTCATGTATCCCTACTAAAGGCTGCAACACCCAATACGTTTCCTGGACGTTCTTCTCCTTGCCCTGACCCAGTGCTGGTCGATGGTCAGGAAGAATTTATGGTGGAAAGGATTCTAGATTCCAGGTTGTACAGAAATCAGTTGCAATATTTGATTAAATGGCAGGGCTACCCAGTGGAGGACAACTCATGGGAACCAGTCAATAATGTAAATGCTCCTCGCCTGCTCCGCCAGTTTCATCAGAGGTACCCTGACAAGCCTGGTCTGAGGTCATCCGGAGGTTGTCCCTAAGGGGGGAGTAATGTAAGGTTCTTTGTCTCTGTTGACATGTTCCTTGAAACTCAGTTTTCCGTCGGCCATTTTGCTTTCTGTCTTTCTGCAGCTCTTGCCCTCAGTTAATATGGAGTTTCCAGTTTTCATGTTCCCGCCCTGATTCTTCCCTCTTGCTTCTTAAGCAGCCTCAGCTGAACAATCAGTGCTCCTGAATCAAGCCTCAGTCAGTCTGTGACCTGACATCTGGAAACCTTGGACTTTAACTCCAGCTATTCCCTACTGAGGAGCCTTGGAACACTTTTGGACTCTGGAAACCTGCTGTTTGGTGAATCCATGTTTGCAGAGGAATTACGGTACAGAGAAGAGATCCTGAACCTGCTTTGGAGATTTATTGTAGTGCTTGAAGTTACTCTGGCCTGCTGTGTCTCCTGTCGCT
This sequence comes from Oophaga sylvatica, assembly GCA_033576555.1. Lineage (NCBI taxonomy): Eukaryota > Metazoa > Chordata > Amphibia > Anura > Dendrobatidae > Oophaga > Oophaga sylvatica. The sequence continues at coordinate 121,480 of JARQOD010000358.1, forward strand.
GTTCCTGCAAACTGTGTGAACTTTTCAGCATGCTTGTATGAAGTAATACAAGTCATTTCATTTCAACCTATGTCTCCTGTGTTTTCCTCGCACCCAAGCACAAGACGCTATAGGAACTGTACACTATACATGACAGCAACCTTCGATCCTCTCAAGATCTCCTTCTCGACTCCCCCCTCATCTCTTCTTCCCACAACCGCATACAAGACTTCTCCTGGGCTTCCCCCATACTCTGGAACTCCCTGCCGCAAAACATCAGACTTTCACCAACAGCGGAGACCTTCATGAAAAACCTGAAGACCCACCTGTTCCGACAAGCCTACAGCCTACAATGATCCTCAGTCTACTGAACCACCGCACGACCAGCTCTACCCTCTCCTAGTGTATCCTCACCCATCCCTGTAGACTGTGAGCCCTCGCGGGCAGGGTCCTCTCTCCTTCTGTACTTGTGTGTCCCTTGTCTAGCACACGTTTATTGTACCTGTCTATATTTCCCCTTTTCATATGTAATATATATATAAATGTATAATAATAATAATCTCTCAGCTACTGACCTCGGCTGCAAGCTGTGAACCCGTGCAGCCTGCTCCGAGGTCGGACTGTCTGACTACACTTCTGTCTCGCCCACCTGTACTCGAGTCTCTGACTTTCCTGTCCGCTTTTGCAGTCCCGGGGACTGCCCTGGAGTGTTACCTGGTGTCTACTGGCGGCCCAGCTTATCTTCATCATCAGAAGCTCTACTGAATACCCGTTAGACACTAGTTCATTCGTCTCCAGGGTAAGCCCGGAGCAGTTATACCCCCACAGCTGCTGTATGCAGAGAATAGTGTCCCCACTGCTCCCCCAAAACACAGTTTAATGACCCCCAGAGAAGCCATCACACTGTATAATGGCCCAGACAGTAGAATCCACAGTGTATAATGACCCCCACACTGTATAATGACCCCCACACTGTATAATGGCCCCCACACTGTATAATGACCTCCACACTGTATAATGGCCTCCACACAGTATGATGGCCTCCACACTGTATAATGGCCCTCACACTGTATAATGGCCTCCACACTGTATAATGGCCTCCACATTGTATAATGGCCCCCACACTGTATAATGGCCCTTAAACTGTATAATGGCCTCCACACTGTATAATGGCCCCCACACTGTATAATGGCCCTCACACTGTATAATGGCCTCCACACTGTATAATGTCCCTCACATTGTATAATGGCCTCCACACTGTATAATGGCCCCACACTGTATAATGACCTCCACACTGTATAATGGCCTCCACACAGTATGATGGCCTCCACACGGTATAATGGCCCTTAAACTGTATAATGGCCCCACACTGTATAATGGCCCTCACTGTTGTGAATGTGTTAGAAATGAATTCTGAGCAGAAGCTCCCTCTGGTGGTTACAAACAGTACTGAACCATTCAATGAAGATTGTGAAGATTGGCAATCAGGAGTTACAGACTGGTCTTATATAAGGGAGGTTCCCTCCCATCAAGGTTGCCGGTGATCTATTGTTCTTGTCTCAACTATGGTTCCTGGTTCACTTGGAAGCTTGCTGAATCTTGCCTCTTCTCCTGCTCTCAGATAAGACATTTTCTGTTTTTATTTTTGTGCTTGCTTTTTGCATTGTTTCCTGCACTTTTGTGGAGGTCAGCCAGGTCCCCTCCGGGGGCTTGTGCTCCTCTCGGTTTGTCTGAGCCACTGTTGTTTGTTCATTTGCCTTTTCCAGTTTTTTCTGTGGCTGCGGCTTAGTTTTGTTACACCAGAGAACTAATTTAGGTGGTAGAGGTCGTGTGATCTCAGGTGTTTTGCAATTAGTAGAGTTGGTACTTTTTAGGTTTTTTGGGATTGCAGTAAGTGTCCTTCCTATCCTTTTCTGTCTAGGAAGATTGGGCCCCAACGTTTTCTCATACTATTTTCTGTCTGTGTCTGTATTTCCTCTTGTCTAACCGCCATTACATTTTGGGGGCTTCCTATGTTCTTTGTGGATCTGCTCCGGGGCAGATAGCTTTTCCTCTTTCTATCTTTAGGTGTAGTTAACCTTTCAGGCTGTGACGAGGCGTCTAGGACCAACGTAGGAACGCTCCACAGCTGCCTTTAGTTGTGGTGGTTAGTCAGGGTACTGAATCCAGTAGATTCAACCTCTCTGGTGTATTGCCGTTTTTGCTTGCTCTCCTCAGCTACCAAATCATAACAGTATCACCGGCCTAACTGAAAATTATATGGTACTCACAGAAGGGAAAAATAGTAAA
>JARQOD010000358.1:133747-162342 GCA_033576555.1 Oophaga sylvatica
GTACCTTAGGGGGTCTAGTTTCCAAAATGGTGTCACTTGTGGGGGGTTTCCACTGTTTAGGTGCATCAGGGGCTCTCCAAACGCGACATGGCATCCAATCTAAATTCCAGCCAATTTTAGTTTGAAAAAGTCAAACGTCGCTCCTTCCCTTACGAGCTCTGCCGTGTGCCCAAACAGTGGTTTTCCCCCACATATGGGGTATTGGCGTACTCAGGAGAAATTGCATAACAACCTTATCTGTCCATTTTCTCCTTTTACCCTTGTGAAAATAAAAAAAAAGTTTGTAAAAGATCATTTTTGTGGCTAAAAAGTAAAATCTTAATTTTTTCCTTCCACATTGCTTTAGTTACTGTGAAGCACCTGAAGGGTTAATAAACTTCTTGAATGTGGTTTTGAGTACCTTGAGGGGTGCAGTTTTTAGAATGGTGTCACTTTTGGGTATTTTCTGCCATATAGACCCCTCAAAGTGACTTCAAATGTGAGGTGGTCCCTAAAAAAAATGGCTTTGTAAATTTTGCTGTAAAAATGAGAAATCGCTGGTCAACTTTTAACCCTTATAACTTCCTAACAAAAAAAAATTTTGGTTCCAAAATTGTGCTGATGTAAAGTAGACATGTGGGAAATGTTATTTCTTAACTATTTTGTGTGATATATTTCTCTGTTTTAAGGGAATAAAAATTCAAAGTTTGAAAATTGCAAAATTTTAAAAATTTTCGCCATATTTGCGTTTTTTTCAAAAATAAACGCAAGTTATATCGAAGAAATTTTACCACTAACATGAAGTACAATATGTCACGAGAAAACAATCTCAGAATCGCGAAGATCCGTTGAAGCATTCCAGAGTTATAACCTCATAAAGAGACAGTGGTCAGAATTGTAAAAATTGGCCCGGTCATTAACGTGCAAACCACCCTTGGGGGTGAAGGGGTTAAATAAGGGGCTTGAGGACGCTGAGTTGTACTGTCAGTAATTCCGAAAGTGGGCAGTCCTGACCAAATGGAATGATGATGCTTTGGCAGCCCTTTTTCGGAAGGGTCTGTCAGAGAATGTAAAAGATGTTATGGTGGGTTTCCCTGCTCCCTCTGGTCTCAATGATTCTATGTCATTAGCGATTCAAATTGACAGACGTTTGCGTGAGCGTAGAGGTATGCGTGGAATAGTGTTGCCTTGAGAACCAGCTTCTGAACCCATGCAGTGTGATAGAGTGGCTTCTGGGGCACAGCGTCATGAGTTTCGAAAACGCAATGGGTTATGTTTCTACTGTGGTGACGCCTTTCATGCTATTTCAGTCTGCCCTAAGCGGGGAAGACGTTTTGCACGCTCAGTTGTCTTGGGTAGTGTTCAGACTAAATTTCTGTTGACTGTTACCCTGATTTGCTCCCTGTCCACATTTTCTGCTCAGGCTTTTGTTGATTCGGGAGCAGCTATTAACCTGATGGATTTTGATTTTGCTAAACGTTGTGGGTTTCCCTTGATACCCCTACGGAAGTCTATTCCCCTACTGGGGATTGATTCTACCCCTTTGGCTGAGAATAAACCCCAGTTCTCTACTCAGGTGATAATGAGGGTTGAACCTGATCATCAGGAGAGTTGCAAATTTTTGGTGCTGTATAATCTGCATGACATTATTGTACTAGGTTTCCCTTGGTTACAGTCTCATAATCCTGTTTTGGATTGGAAATCTGTGTCTGTAACCAGTTGGGGCTGCCAATGTGTTAATGCCAACACTCCTGTTTTTTCTGCCTCTCCCCAGGCTCAGGATGTTCCTGACTTTTTGACTGATTTTTCTGATGTGTTTAGCGAAAGTAAATCTGAATCCTTGCCCCCCCATAGGAGCTATGACTGCGCTATTGAATTAGTGCATGGTAGTAAATTCCCTAAAGGTCGCCTTTTTAACTTGTCTGTACCTGAACATGACGCTATGCGGTCTTATATCAAGGAGTCATTGGAGAAGGGTCATATCAGACCATCCTCTTCACCCTTGGGTGCCGGTTTTTTCTTTGTGGCCAAAAAGGATGGTTCATTAAGGCCGTGTATTGATTATCGTCTCTTGAACAATATCACTGTGAAATATCAATATCCGTTACCCTTGATTTCTGACCTGTTTTCCAGGGTGAAAAGTGCTACTTGGTTTACCAAGCTTGACCTCAGGGGGGCGTATAACCTTATTCGCATTAAGCACGGGGATGAATGGAAGACGGCATTTAATACCCCAGAGGGGCATTTTGAATACCTAGTGATGCCCTTTGGGCTCACTAATGCTCCTTCCGTCTTCCAGTCCTTCATGAATGACATTTTCAGGGATTTTGTGGATAAATTTCTGATTGTTTATTTGGATGATATCTTGATTTTTTCCAATGATTGGGACTCTCATGTGAAACATGTTCGGACTGTGTTCCAGATTTTGAGAGAGAATGCTCTGTATGTGAAGGGATCAAAGTGTCTTTTTGGCGTACAGAGGATCTCATTTCTGGATTCATTTTGTCCCCATCTGTTATTGAAATGGACCCGGTCAAGGTTCAGGCTATCTGTGATTGGGTCCAACCTACTTCATTAAAGGCTCTTCAGAGATTCTTGGTTTTGCCAATTTTTATCGTAAATTTATTGGTAATTTCTCTGTTATTGTTAAACCATTGACTGATTTGACCAAAAAGGGTTCTGATGTGGTGAATTGGCCTCCTGAGGCAGTCTCTGCGTTTCAGGAACTTAAGCAGAGATTCACTTCTGCTCCTGTTCTACGGCAGCCTGATGTTTCTCTGCCATTTCAGGTGGAGGTTGATGCCTCTGAAATTGGGGCAGGTGCCGTTTTGTCCCAAAGAGATCCAGAGACCTCTAAAAGTAACCCTTGTGCCTTTTTCTCTCGAAAATTTTCTCCAACTGAACGTAATTATGACGTGGGTAATCGGGAGTTATTGGCCATGAAGTGGGCTTTTGAAGAGTGGAGACATTGGCTGGAGGGAGCCAAACATCAGGTGATGGTCCTCACGGACCATAAGAATCTGGTTTATCTGGAATCAGCCAAGCGACTTAATCCTAGACAGGCCAGGTGGGCCTTGTTTTTCACACGTTTTAATTTTGTGGTTTCCTTTCTTCCTGGCACTAAGAATGTTAAGGCGGATGCCCTCTCGTGGAGTTTCCTTGCGGACTCTCCTGAGTTATCTGATCCTGCTGTTATTTTGAAAGAGGGTGTAGTTCTTTCCGCCATCTCGCCCAATTTGAGACTGGCTCTGGAAGGGTGTCAGGAGGATAAACCCGAGCGCTGCCCTATTGGGAAATTGTTTGTCCCAGACCGGTGGAAAAAGAGTGTGATGTCTGAGATTCATTGTTCCGCGTTGGCCGGTCATCCCGGAATTTTTGGTACCAGAGACTTGGTTAGTCAGTCCTTTTGGTGGCCTACTTTGTCTCGTGACGTCAGGGAATTTGTGCAGTCCTGCGGGACTTGCTCTCGCTCCAAGCCTTGCTCTTGCTCTAGTGGTTTGTTGATGCCATTGCCTGTGCCCAAGAGACCATGGACCCATATCTCTATGGATTTCATTTCCGACCTCCCTGTTTCTCAGAGAATGACCGTTATCTGGGTGATTTGTGATAGGTTTTCCAAAATGATACATCTTGTGCCATTACCTAAGTTGCCTTCCTCCTCCGAATTGGTGCCTTTGTTCCTTCAGCACGTGGTTCGGTTACATGGCATTCTGAGAACATTGTGTCTGACAGAGGAGTCCAGTTTGTTTCCAGATTTTGGAGGACTTTTTGTTCTAAACTTGGTGTTCAATTGTCTTTCTCCTCGGCTTTTCATCCTCAGACCAATGGACAAACTGACAGAACAAACCAGACATTGGAGACTTATCTGAGATGCTTTGTGTCTGCTGATCAAGATGACTGGGTCTCTTTTTTGCCTTTGGCTGAGTTTGCTCTTAATAATAGGGCTAGCTCTGCCACTTTGATGTCTCCATTTTTCTGCAATTTTGGGTTTCACCCTCGATTTTCTTCGGGACAGACGGAGGCTTCTGTCTGTCCGGGTGTTGACTCTGTTGTGGAGCGTATGCAGCAGATTTGGGACCAGGTAGTGGAGAGGTTGTCCCTCTCTCAGGAGAGGGCCCAGCGGTTTGCCAACCGGCATAGGACTGATGGTCCTCGGTTTGAAGTGGGGGACTTGGTCTGGTTGTCCTCGAGAAATATCCCTATGAGAGTTGCATCTCCTAAGTTTAAGCCTAGGTTCATTGGACCTTATAAGATCACAGAGATTCTTAATCCTGTTTCCTTTCGTTTACTTCTTCCAGGGACATTTAAGATCCATAACGTGTTCCACAAGTCCTTATTGAAGAGGTTTTTCGAGCCAGTGGTTCCTATGGCTGCGCCTCCTGACCCTGTTTTGGTTGAGGGCAATCTGGTGTATGTGGTTGAGAAAATATTGGATTCTCGTTCTTCTAGACGGAAACTCCAGTATTTGGTTAAGTGGAGAGGTTATGGTCAGGAGGACAATTCTTGGGTGTTTGCTTCGGACATCCATGCTAGGAGACTGATCCGTGCGTATCACAGAGCTCATCCTGACCGACCTGGTTGCCCAAATGAGGGTTCGGTGACCCCTCCTCAAGGGGGGGGTACTGTTGTGAATGTGTTAGAAATGAATTCTGAGCAGAAGCTCCCTCTGGTGGTTACAAACAGTACTGAACCATTCAATGAAGATTGTGAAGATTGGCAATCAGGAGTTACAGATTGGTCTTATATAAGGGAGGTTCCCTCCCATCAAGGTTGCCGGTGATCTATTGTTCTTGTCTCAACTGTGGTTCCTGGTTCACTTGGAAGCTTGCTGAATCTTGCCTCTTCTCCTGCTCTCAGATAAGACATTTTCTGTTTTTATTTTTGTGCTTGCTTTTTGCATTGTTTCCTGCACTTTTGTGGAGGTCAGCCAGGTCCCCTCCGGGGGCTTGTGCTCCTCTCAGTTTGTCTGAGCCACTGTTGTTTGTTCATTTGCCTTTTCCAGTTTTTCTTCAGTGGCTGCGGCTTAGTTTTGTTACACCAGAGAACTAATTTAGGTGGTAGAGGTCGTGTGATCTCAGGTTTTTTGCAATTAGTAGAGTTGGTACTTTTTAGGGTTTTTTGGGATTGCAGTAAGTGTCCTTCCTATCCTTTTCTGTCTAGGAAGATTGGGCCCCAACGTTTGCTCATACTATTTTCTGTCTGTGTCTGTATTTCCTCTTGTCTAACCGCCATTACATGTTTGGGGCTTCCTATGTTCTTTGGGGATCTGCTCCGGGGCAGATAGCTTTTCCTCTTTCTATCTTTAGGTGTAGTTAACCTCTCAGGCTGTGACGAGGCGTCTAGGACCAACGTAGGTACGCTCCACGGCTGCCTTTAGTTGTGGTGGTTAGTCAGGGTACTACAATCCAGTAGATTCCAACCTCTCTGGTGTATTGCCGTTTTTGCTTGCTCTCCTCATCTACCAAATCATAACACCTCACACTGTATAATGGCCTCCACAATGTATAATGTCCCTCACATTGTATAATGGCCTTCACTCTGTATAATGGCCCCCACACTGTATAATGGCCTCCACACTGTATAATGGCCCCCATACTGTATAATGGCCTTCTGTCACGCGGTCTTATGATATGTGTACGATGTCAGTAAACTATTCTTAAAAGAACAACACTCTATACAACATATAGATTAGCAACATCAGCATGTAAATATAGAATAGATTTACCTGACACGATATCCGTTGAACTCAGGGTTAATCTTGAGGACTTGATACACTGTCACAGGAAAGAGGAGGACCGGGGGTCTAACCTGACCCTAAACTGGGGTCCTAACTAATCCCTCACCTTGGAGGTACTGATAATGGTTCAGAGGTCCAAGTCTCCAGCCTAACCCTGTCTCCTATCAGTCCCTGAACCCTGTAATCAGTCCTAAGAAGGATACTGATTACCACCAAAGGAATATGGGCTGATCTCTGCTAAATACACAGATTAGACATATTAGACAGACTGGAGAAAACACAGACTTGCATACACACTCAAACACAGAAGGAACATAAATGATCTGGGATATTAAACTCTAAGCAAGGTGAGCTTAAAACAACTAAGGAGCTCTTTAACTTAAGTCTATACAGATACAATCCTATCTGTGGTCTGCATGAAGAATTTCACTGGCAACTCCCAACACAGACAACCAGAGATTTAAAGGAAACCAATCAACAAATAATTAATTGCAGCCGGGAGAAACTGCACCCAGTCCCAGAACTGAGCACAGACAGAATTAACTCCCTAACTGCCAAACACAAAGAAACAGCAACTCAGCTGTGAGAAGTCAGAATGTGCAACCGCGACGATCTTCGTGGCAATGCACACATGACAGTACCCCCCCTTCTACGAGGGGCCTCCGGACCCTCAGGGCCAGGTTTGCCCGGGTGAGTTCTGTGGAAGGTCCGCACCAAACGATCTGCGTTAATGTCAGACGCAGGAACCCACGTCCTCTCCTCTGGACCATACCCCTTCCAATGCACCAAGTACTGAAGGGACCGGCGATTCAGACGTGAGTCAATGATCTTTGACACTTGAAACTCCAAGTTACCATTGACCACCACTGGAGGAGGAGGTAGAGGTGATGGTATGACTGGTGCCACGTACCTCTTAAGTAATGACTTGTGGAACACATTGTGGATTTTAAACGTAGGAGGGAGGTCCAGACGAAATGCCACAGGATTAATTATGGAACTGATCCTGTACGGCCCGATGAATCTGGGGCCCAGCTTCCAGGAGGGAACTTTAAGTTTTATATTCCTGGTAGACAACCATACCAGATCGTTCACATTAAGATCTGGACCAGAAACTCTCCTCCTATCAGCCATACGTTTATAACGGTTCCCCATAGCACTCAGATTATTCAATACACCTCTCCACACTGAAGCAAGTGACGACGAGAAACGCTCCTCCTCAGGAACCCCAGAAGGGACCCCCCCATTGAATGTACAAAACTGGGGATGAAAACCATATGCCCCAAAAAACGGGGACTTACCAGTGGACTCGCTCCGCCTGTTGTTAAGAGCGAACTCTGCCAGAGGCAAGAAAGAAGACCAGTCCTCCTGGTTCTCTGAGACAAAACACCGAAGATAAGTCTCTAGGCTTTGATTCAGACGCTCTGTCTGACCATTGGTCTGCGGATGAAAAGCCGAGGAAAATGACAATTGCATCCCCCGACGTAAACAAAATGCCCTCCAAAACTTGGACACAAACTGAGACCCCCTATCTGACACCACATCAGAAGGCAACCCATGAAGTCTCACAATCTCCCCAATGAACACCTGCGCCAGAGTTTTAGCATTAGGGAGGGCAGGAAGAGCAATGAAATGTGCCATCTTACTGAACCTGTCAACAACCACCAGTATGACAGTCTTCCCTGACGACTGAGGAAGGTCCGTGATGAAGTCCATAGACAAATGAGTCCATGGACGCTCCGGAAGTTTCAAGGGTAAGAGGGTCCCAGACGGACGGGTATGAGGGGTCTTAGAGCGAGCACAAACCCCACAGGACGCGACAAAAGTTAAAACATCTTTATTAACGTTAGGCCACCAAAACCGGCGAGAAAGGAGATCTAAAGTAGCCTTACTCCCTGGATGTCCTGCTAAAGCAGAATTATGATGTGCCTCAATAACCTTTTGTCTCAACTGATTTGGGACAAACAGTCTCCCTGGAGGTCCTGCAGGGGCGTCCCCCTGAGCCTCTAACACCTCCTCCTCAAGCTCAGAACATACAGCCGACACTACCACCCCTCCTGAAGGATAGGAATCGGGTCATCCATTTTCCCGGCCCCTGGGAAACTGCGAGACAAGGCACGGGATGGACATCCCCCAACAAAATGTCCCTCTTTCCCGCAGAAGAAACACCTTCTAGTCCTGCGGCGTACCGCCAATCCCCTCCTACGAAATGATGTCCCTCCCAACTGCATAGGCTCCTCCGAACAGACAAGGGGAACCTCAACATAAGGGACTTTAGTAGTAGGTGGAGTAACAACAGGGGGCGGAGTTACCTCGCACCTCTCCCGGAGCCGTCTATCAGTACGGATAGCTAGGGCCATAGCAGCCTCCAGTGATGGAGGAGAATCATACTGAGCCAAAACGTCCTTTAATTTGTCAGAAAGCCCATGACAAAACTGGCTTCTAAGAGCTGGGTCATTCCACTGAGTATCTGTGGCCCATCTACGGAACTCAGAAGCAAATTCCTCCGCCGGACGATCTCCCTGCTGTATCTTACGTAATTTTGTCTCAGCAAGAGAGACCCGATCTGGGTCATCATATACCAAACCCAGGGCAGTAAAAAATCGATCTACTGACTGTAGAGCCGGGGATCCCGGAGGAAGGGAGAAGGCCCAGGATTGAGGGTCCCCTTGTAGGAGCGAGATAACAATTCCCACTCTCTGCTCTTCACTCCCTGATGATCGAGGCCGAAGCCGAAAATACAATTTACATGCTTCCCTGAAGGTAAAAAATTTGTCTCGCCCACCAGTGAACCTGTCCGGGAGAGCTACTTTAGGTTCAAATCTGGTTTGCTCCGAGGGAGACAAAACTTTGGACTTAAAGTCCGTCAGCTCCATGGATAATCCCTGCAACTGCAGAGCCAGCTGGGCTACTGGATCCATGGCAACTGGGAATAATTTTATGGGCCAGTGAAAATGTCACGCGGTCTTATGATATGTGTACGATGTCAGTAAACTATTCTTAAAAGAACAACACTCTATACAACATATAGATTAGCAACATCAGCATGTAAATATAGAATAGATTTACCTGACACGATATCCGTTGAACTCAGGGTTAATCTTGAGGACTTGATACACTGTCACAGGAAAGAGGAGGACCGGGGGTCTAACCTGACCCTAAACTGGGGTCCTAACTAATCCCTCACCTTGGAGGTACTGATAATGGTTCAGAGGTCCAAGTCTCCAGCCTAACCCTGTCTCCTATCAGTCCCTGAACCCTGTAATCAGTCCTAAGAAGGATACTGATTACCACCAAAGGGATATGGGCTGATCTCTGCTAAATACACAGATTAGACATATTAGACAGACTGGAGAAAACACAGACTTGCATACACACTCAAACACAGAAGGAACATAAATGATCTGGGATATTAAACTCTAAGCAAGGTGAGCTTAAAACAACTAAGGAGCTCTTTAACTTAAGTCTATACAGATACAATCCTATCTGTGGTCTGCATGAAGAATTTCACTGGCAACTCCCAACACAGACAACCAGAGATTTAAAGGAAACCAATCAACAAATAATTAATTGCAGCCGGGAGAAACTGCACCCAGTCCCAGAACTGAGCACAGACAGAATTAACTCCCTAACTGCCAAACACAAAGAAACAGCAACTCAGCTGTGAGAAGTCAGAATGTGCAACCGCGACGATCTTCGTGGCAATGCACACATGACACCTTCACACTGTATAATGGCCTCCACACTGTATAATGTCCCTCACATTGTATAATGGCCTCCACTCTGTATAATGGCCCCCACACTGTATAATGTCCTCCACACTGTACAGTCATGGCCAAAAGTTTTGAGAATGACACAAATATTAATTTTTACAAAGTCTACTGCTTCACTTTTTCTAATGGCAATTTGCATATACTCCAGAATGTTATAAAGAATGATCAGCTTAACAGCAATTACTTGCAAAGTCAATATTTGGCTAGAAAATGAACTTTATCCCCCAAAACACATTTCAACATCATTGCAGCCCTGCCTTAAAAGGACCAGCTAACCTCTTTTCAGTGATTGCTCCATTAACACAGGTGTGGGTGTTGATGAGGACATGGCTGGAGATCAATCTGTCATGATTAAGTAAGAATGACACCACTGGACACTTTAAAAGGAGGCTGATGCTTGGCATCATTGTTTCTCTTCTGTTAACCATGGTTATCTCTAAAGAAACACGTGCAGTCATCATTGCAATGCACAAAAATGGCCTAACAGGGAAGAGTATCGCAGCTAGAAAGATTGCACCTCAGTCAACAATCTATCGCATCATCAAGAACTTCAAGGAGAGAGGTTCCATTGTTGCCAAAAAGGCTCCAGGGCGCCCAAGAAAGACCAGCAAGCGCCAGGACCGTCTCTTAAAAGTGTTTCAGCTGCGGGATCGGGCTACCAGCAGTGCAGAGCTTGCTCAGGAATGGCAGCAGGCAGGTGTGAGCGCATCTGCACGCACTGTGAGGCGGAGACTCTTGGAGCAAGGCCTGGTCTCAAGGAGGGCAGCAAAGAAGCCACTTCTCTCCAGAAAAAACATCATGGACAGACTGATATTCTGCAAAAGGTACAGGCAGTGGACTGCTGAGGACTGGGGTAAAGTTATTTTCTCTGATGAATCCCCTTTTCGATTGTTTGGGACATCAGGAAAACGCCTCATTGGGAGAAGACAAGGTGAGCACTACCACCAGTCTTGTCTCATGCCAACTGTTAAGCATCCTGAAACCATTCATGTGTGGGGTTGCTTCTCAGTCAAGGGTATCGGCTCTCTCACAGTCTTGCCTAAAAACACAGCCATGAATAAAGAATGGTACCAGAATGTCCTCCAAGAGCAACTTCTCCCAACCCTCCAAGAGCAGTTTGGCGATCAACAATGCCTTTTCCAGCATGATGGAGCACCTTGCCATAAAGCAAAGGTGATAACTAAATGGCTCAGGGAACAAAACATAGAGATTTTGAGTCCATGGCCTGGAAACTCCCCAGATCTTAATCCATTGAGAACTTGTGGTCAATCATCAAGAGACGGGTGGACAAACAAAAACCTAAAAATTCTGACAAAATGAAAGCATTGATTGTGCAAGAATGGACTGCTATCAGTCAGGATTTGGTCCAGAAGTTGATTGAGAGCATGCCAGGGAGAATTGCAGAGGTCCTGAAGAAGAAGGGTCAACACTGCAAATATTGACTTGCTGCATTAACTCATTCTAACTGTCAATATAAGCTTTTGTTACTCATATGTTTACAATTATTATATTTCTGTCTGTGATAAAAACATCTGTCAAACACACATAAAAACCAGAGGGCAGCAGATCATGTGAAAATATAATATTTGTGTCATTCTCAAAACTTTTGGCCATGACTGTATAATGGCCTCCACACTGTATAATGGCCTTCACACTGTATAATGGCCTTCACACTGTATAATGGCCTCCACACTGTATAATGGCCTCCACAGTAGGCCACACACTTACCCTCAAACTGTATAATGTCCCTCACATTGTGTAATGGCCTTCACACTGTATAATGGCCTCCACACTGTATAATGGCCTCCACACTGTATAATGGCCTCCACACTGTATAATGGCCTCCACACTGTATAATGGCCTCCACAGTAGGCCGCACACTTACCCTCAAACTGTATAATGTCCCTCACATTGTGTAATGGCCTTCACACTGTATAATGGCCTCCACACTGTATAATGGCCTCCACACTGTATAATGGCCTCCACACTGTATAATGGCCTCCACAGTAGGCCGCACACTTACCCTCAAACTGTATAATGGCCCTCACATTAGCTTCTGTACTGTATAATGGACCCCATCTTAGCTTCCAAACTTTATAATGGACACCACTTTAGCTCTTACACTGTATAATGGCAATAAAATTAGCCCACAAACTGTATAATGGACTCCACACTTCCTAAGGACCCCCACAGTAGTCCCTATAATGTATGAGGGCCCCACACTGTTTCAGTGACCCCATTATTTATGATGCCACCACAAGTTTTAATTAACGTAAAAAGCATGATATACTCACCTAATCCAGGATCCTGAGGACTCCACTGGTGCTGCTCGGGCGGACCAACGCGCTGTCATAGTGCAGATGCTCACTTAGGACATCAGAGTCACCGCAACATGATTTGGACGTCCTGAGCGTGCGTCAGTGCCTCGGCCGTCCTGTAGACCGCAGGCTTAAAGCGACCTGTGGTCAACAGAATGGAGACCGTGTCTCCCTGCTCTAACGGGGGGCTTAACTGTATTGGTGTGCTTTATAGCTACGAGTGGGCCCCTCAGAGCACGGAGACCATGGGCGACCACTCCATAGCTATGCTAATGTCATGTGGTTTCTCATGTCTGCTGATGAAATAATGTCCTTGTTTTCTTGCAGAGTTTCGTCTCATCACGTCACTTTATGTTATGTTGTGTCTGGTCTTGTCCCATCTGTTCAGCGTGTCACATGTCGTCGTACACAGCCGTGTCCTTCGTGTCATCCCGTCCACACATCACACTTTCCGCTGGTCTGTGGCCGCCTTACTACACCCTTATTCCTCAGCATAAACCATCACCTCCTCATGTCGTGTGGAGAGTAACCGTATTGTTTCCACAGGATCACAGACATGTCAAAAGTTTCCACGATAGACCGTCCCGACCCAGGATATGAAAACATGGATCACTTCTGTGTCAACGTGGACCATGTGTCAGAGATGCTCAGGACCATCGACTTCCATACAGGTGAAGCGCAGTCAACCCCGGGACACGGAAATTATACAATGATGTTATCTGCATCGAAACATGTGTTATGTAGATAGAACGTAGAACGATACTCCATCTATACACAACCAGGATGGAAAGTCATACGAGTAATACAGACACTCCCCCGGGTAATATCACACGTGTAATACAGACACTCCCCCGTGTAATATCACATGTATAATACAGACACTCCCCCGTGTAATATCACACGTGTAATACAGACACTCCCCCGTGTAATATCAGATCAACACCCGTGTATATACTAATACGACACTCCCCCGTGTAATATCACACGTGTAATACAGAACCCTAAAACAGACCTCCCCCGTGTAATATCACAGTTAATACAGACACTCCCCCGTGTAATATCACACGTGTAATACAGACACTCCCCCGTGTAATATCACACGTATAATACAGACACTCCCCCGTGTAATATCACACGTGTAATACAGACACTCCCCGTGTAATATCACACGTTAATACAGACACTCCCCCGTGTAATATCACACGTGTAATACAGACACTCCCCGTGTAATATCACACGTATAATACAGACACTCCCCTGTAATATCACACTGTATACAGCACTCCCCCGTGTAATATCACACGTTAATACAGACACTCCCCCGTGTAATATCACAGTGTAATACAGACACTCCCCGTGTAATATCACCGTAATACGACACTCCCCGTGTAATATCACAGTTAATACAGACACTCCCCCGTGTAATATCACACGTTAATACAGACACTCCCCCGTGTAATATCAACGTGTAATACAGACACTCCCCGTGTAATATCACAGTTAATACAGACACTCCCCCGTGTAATATCACACGTTAATACAGACACTCCCCCGTGTAATATCACAGTTAATACAGACACTCCCCTGTGTAATATCACACGTGTAATACAGACACTCCCCGTGTAATATCACAGTAATACAGACACTCCCCGTGTTAATACAGACACTCCCCGTGTAATATCACAGTTAATACAGACACTCCCCTGTAATATCACAGTAATACAGACACTCCCCCGTGTAATATCACACGTAATACAGACACTCCCCGTGTAATATCACACTTAATACAGACACTCCCCGTGTAATATCACAGTAATACAGACACTCCCCGTGTAATATCACAGTAATACAGACACTCCCCCGTGTAAATACATGTATACAGCACTCCCCGTGTAATATCACACGTTAATACAGACACTCCCCCGTGTAATATCACATAATACAGACATCCCCGTGTAATATCAATGTAATACAGAACTCCCCTGTAATATCACACGTTTAATACAGACACTCCCCGTGTAATATCACTGTAATACAGACACTCCCCGTGTAATATCACAGTTAATACAGACACTCCCCTGTGTAATATCACATGTGTAATACAGACACTCCCCGTGTAATATCACACGTAATACAGACACTCCCCGTGTAATATCACGTTTAATACGACACTCACCCCCGTGTAATATCACAGTGTAATACAGACACTCCCCGTGTATATCACAGTGTAATACAGACACTCCCCTGTGTAATTCACATGTAATACAGACACTCCCGTGTAATATCACACGTAATACAGACACTCCCCCGTGTAATATCAACTGTAATACAGACACTCCCCGTGTAATATCACATGTAATACAGACACTCCCCGTGTAATATTCACAGTAATACAGACACTCCCCGTGTAATATCACATGTAATACAGACACTCCCCGTGTAATATCACAGTTTAATACAGACACTCCCCGTGTAATATCACATGTAATACAGACACTCCCCCGTGTAATATCACATGTAATACAGACACTCCCCCGTGTAATATCACATGTAATACAGACACTCCCCTGTAATATCACACGTAATACAGACACTCCCCGTGTAATATCACACTTAATACAGACACTCCCCGTGTAATATCACACGTGTAATACAGACACTCCCCTGTAATATCACGTGTAATACAGACACTCCCCCTGTGTAATATCACACGTGTAATACAGACACTCCTCCGTGTAATATCACACGTAATACAGACACTCCCCGTGTAATATCACACGTGTAATACAGACACTCCCCGTGTAATATCACACGTTAATACAACACTCCCCCGTGTAATATCACATGTATAATACAGACACTCCCCGTGTAATATTCACACTCTGTTAATACAGACACTCCCCCGTGTAATATCACATGGTAATACAGACACTCCCCGTGTAATATCACACTGTAATACAGACACTCCCCGTGTAATATCACATGTAATACAGACACTCCCCCGTGTAATATCACATGTAATACAGACACTCCCCTGTGTAATATCACACGTGTAATACAGACACTCCCCTGTAATACACATGTAATACAGACACTCCCCGTGTAATATCACATGTAATACAGACACTCCCCGTGTAATATCACAGTTAATACAGACACTCCCCCGTGTAATATCACATGTTAATACAGACACTCCCCCTGTGTAATATCACACTGTAATACAGACACTCCCCGTGTAATATCACATGTAATACAGACACTCCCCCTGTAATATCACACTGTAATACAGACACTCCCCCGTGTAATATCACAGTTAATACAGACACTCCCCGTGTAATATCACATGTAATACAGACACTCCCCTGTAATATCCACATGTATACAGACACTCCCCGTGTAATATCACATGTATAATACAGACACTCCCCCTGTGTAATATCACACGTGTAATACAGACACTCCCCGTGTAATATCACATGTAATACAGACACTCCCCCGTGTAATATCACATGTAATACAGACACTCCCCCGTGTAATATCACACGTTATCGACACTCCCGTGTAATATCACATGTAATAACACTCCCCTGTGTAATATCACACTGTAATACAGACACTCCCCCTGTGTAATATCCACGTGTAATACAGACACTCCCCGTGTAATATCACATGTAATACAGACACTCCCCCGTGTAATATCACACGTGTAATACAGACACTCCCCGTGTAATATCACATGTAATACAGACACTCCCCCTTGTAATATCACACGTGTAATACAGACACTCCCCGTGTAATATACACATGTAATACAGACACTCCCCCGTGTAATATCACAGTGTAATACAGACACTCCCCGTGTAATATCACATGTAATACAGACACTCCCTGTGTATATCACATGTAATACAGACACTCCCCCGTGTAATATCACAGTGTAATACAGACACTCCCCGTGTAATATCACAGTAATACAGACACTCCCCGTGTAATATCACAGTGTAATACAGACACTCCCCGTGTAATATCACTGTATACAGACACTCCCCGTGTAATATAATGTAATACAGACACTCCCCCGTGTAATATCACAGTTAATACGACACTCCCCCGTGTAATATCACAGTTAATACAGACACTCCCCTGTTAATATCACAGTGTAATACAGACACTCCCCGTGTAATATCACATGTAATACAGCACTCCCCGTGTATATCACATTAATACAGACACTCCCGTGTAAATATCCATGTAATACAGAATCCCCGTGTAATATCACATGTAATACAGACACTCCCCGTGTAATATCACATGTAATACAGACACTCCCGTGTAATATCACATGTAATACAGACACTCCCCCGTGTAATATCACGTGTAATACAGACACTCCCCGTGTAATATCACATGTAATACAGACACTCCCCGTGTAATATCACATGTAATACAGACACTCCCCGTGTAAATCACTGTAATACAGACACTCCCCGTGTAATATCACATGTAATACAGACACTCCCGTGTATATCACATGTAATACAGACACTCCCCGTGTAATATCACATGTAATTACAGACACTCCCCTGTAATATCACACATGTAATACAGACACTCCCCGTGTAATATCACACTTAATACAGACACTCCCCGTGTAATATCACATGTAATACAGAACTCCCCTGTAATATCACATGTAATACAGACACTCCCCCGTGTAATATCACATGTAATACAGACACTCCCCGGTAATATCAACTGTAATACAGACACTCCCCCGTGTAATATCACAGTGTAATACAGACACCCCCCGTGTAATATCACATGTAATACAGACACTCCCCCAGTTGTAAATATCACATGTAATACGACACTCCCCTGTGTAATATCACACGTGTAATACAGACACTCCCCGTGTAATATCACAGTAATACAGAACCCCCCGGTAATATCACATGTAATACAGACACCCCCCCGTGTAAATCACACGTTTAATACAGACACTCCCCGTGTAATATCACATGTAATACAGACACTCCCCGTGTAATATCACACGTTAATACAGACACTCCCCGTGTAATATCACAGTGTAATACAGACATCCCCGTGTATATCACATGTAATACAGACACTCCCCCGTGTAATATCACAGTTTAATACAGACACTCCCCCGTGTAATATCACATGTAATACAGACACTCCCCGTGTAATATCACACGTGTAATACAGACACTCCCCGTGTAATATCACATGTAATACAGACACTCCCCGTGTAATATCACAGTGTAATACAGACACTCCCCCGTGTAATATCACATGTAATACAGACACTCCCCTGTGTAATATCACAGTGTAATACAGACACTCCCCCGTGTAATATCACACGTAATACAGACTCCCCGTGTAATATCACATGTAATACAGACACTCCCCCGTGTAATATCACACGTGTAATACAGACACTCCCCCGTGTAATATCACACTGTAATACAGACACTCCCCTGTGTAATATCACATGTAATACAGACACTCCCCCGTGTAATATCACACGTTTAATACAGACACTCCCCGTGTAATATCACATGTTAATACAGACACTCCCCCTGTGTAATATCACACGTGTAATACAGACACTCCCCCGTGTAATATCACATGTAATACAGACATCCCCGTGTAATATCCATTATACAGACACTCCCCGTGTAATATCACACGTGTAATACAGACACTCCCGTGTAATATCAAATGTATACAGACACTCCCCGTGTAATATCACACGTGTAATACAGACACTCCCCGTGTAATATCACAGTGTAATACAGACACTCCCCGTGTAATATCACATGTAATACAGACACTCCCCCGTGTAATATCACATGTAATACAGACACTCCCCGTGTAATATCACATGTAATACAGACACTCCCCGTGTAATATCACACGTGTAATACAGACACTCTCCGTGTAATATCACAGTGTAATACAGACTCCCCCGTGTATATCACATGTAATACGACACTCCCCTGTGTAATTATAACCACGTGTAATACAGGACAACTCCCCGTGTAATATCACTGTATAGTACAGACCTCCCCTGTGTAATATCACAGTGTAATACAGACTCCCCTCGTGTAATATCACATGTAATACAGGACACTCCCCCTGTAATATCACACATGTATACAGACATCCCCGTGTAATATCACACGTTGTAATACAGACACTCCCGTGTAATATCACATGTAATACAGACACTCCCCGATGTAATATCACATGTTATACAGACACTCCTCCGTGTAATTCACATGTACAATACAGACACTCCCCCTGTGTAATATCATGTAATACAGACACTCCCCCGTGTAATATCACATGTAATACAGACACTCCCAGTGTAATATCACAGTGTATACAGACTCCCCTGTAATATCACTTATACAGACACTCCCGTGTAATTCCATGTTATATACAGACACTCCCCGTAATTCACGGTAATCAGACACTACCCAGTGTAATATCACATGTAAAAGACACTCCCCCTGTAATATCACATGTTAATACAGACACTCCCCCGTGTAATATCACAGTGTAATCAGACACTCCCGTGTAATTCACAGTATACAGACACTCCCCTGTGAATATCACACGTGTAATACAGACACTCCCCGTGTAATATCACAGTGTAATACAGACACTCCCCGTGTAATATCACATGTAATACAGACATCCCCGTGTAATATCACAGTGTAATACAGACACTCCCCGTGTAATATCACATGTAATACAGACACTCCCCCGTGTAATATCACATGTAATACAGACACTCCCCCGTGTAATATCACAGTGTAATTACAGACACTCCCCTGTGTAATATCACACGTGTAATACAGACACTCCCCGTGTAATATCACAGTGTAATACAGACACTCCCCCGTGTAATATCACATGTTAATACAGACACTCCCCGTGTAATATACACATGTAATACAGACACTCCCCCTGTGTAATATCACAGTGTAATACAGACACTCCCCCGTGTAATATCACACGTGTAATACAGACACTCCCCGTGTAATATCACATGTAATACAGAACTCCCCCGTGTAATATCACATGTAATACAGACACTCCCCGTGTAATATCACATGTAATACAGACACTCCCCGTGTAATATCACACGTGTAATACAGACACTCCCCGTGTAATATCCCCATGTAATACAGACACTCCCCGTGTAATATCACATGTAATACAGACACTCCCCCGTGTAATATCACATGTAATACAGACACTCCCCGTGTAATATCACATGTAATACAGACACTCCCCCGTGTAATATCACACGTGTAATACAGACACTCCCCGTGTTAATATCACACGTGTAATACAGACACTCCCCCGTGTAATATCACACGTGTAATACAGACACTCCCCGTGTAATATCACATGTAATACAGACACTCCCCGTGTAATATCACATGTAATACAGACACTCCCCGTGTAATATCACATGTAATACAGACACTCCCCGTGTAATATCACATTGTAATACAGACACTCCCCCGTGTAATATCACACGTGTAATACAGATGTAGTGGTTGAGTTCTATTCATGTTGGTGATTTATTTTCCATGTTTGTAGCTGTTCAAGGTGATGAAGACGACATATTTGATGTGGAGGATTTGGAGACTGAGGAAGAGCGGCCTGAACCTGTGGAGGGTAAGAGCTGAGGCAACCTCATATATTCCCGACTCCAGGGACTAAGGGCGGCATTGCTCACACCTGTCATACAGGTCACTATGGTCACCATGTGGCGGTATGCAGTACTGGCTGCTGTCAGGGGCATGGCTCGGCGACTGCTCTCTGCCTAAGACCACATTCACATTTTCAGGATTTGCTCAGTATTTTACATCAGTATTTGTAAACATAACCAGCAGTGGGTGATAAATCCAGAAGTGGTGATGAGTTTCTGTGACTTTTCCTCTGATTGTTCCTCTCCTGGTTTTGACTACAAATACTGATGTAAAATACTGACCAAATACTGGACGTGTGAATGTGGCCCAATGGCTCCGCTGACATAGGTAGAGGTGTGATGTCATCAGTGAAGGGTGTAGCTCTAGAGCATGTGACCAGTCCCGCCCTCAGTTATCACTATGTATGCAGCCGTAACTGACAGTCAGCAGGAGCAAGTGATGGAGATCCCAGGAGGAGACGTCACTGATCTGTACAGAAATCCCGGCACCTCTGGCCTCAGTTATCACTATGTATGCAGCCGTAACTGACAGTCAGCAGGAGCAAGTGATGGAGATCCCAGGAGGAGACGTCACTGATCTGTGCAGAAATCCCGGCACCTCCGGCCTCAGTTATCACTATGTATGCAGCCGTAACTGACAGTCAGCAGGAGCAAGTGATGGAGATCCCAGGAGGAGACGTCACTGATCTGTACAGAAATCCCGGCACCTCTGGCCTCAGTTATCACTATGTATGCAGCCGTAACTGACAGTCAGCAGGAGCAAGTGATGGAGATCCCAGGAGGAGACGTCACTGATCGTACAGAAATCCCGGCACCTCCGGCCTCAGTTATCACTATGTATGCAGCCGTAACTGACAGTCAGCAGGAGCAAGTGATGGAGATCCCAGGAGGAGACGTCACTGATCTGTGCAGAAATCCCGGCACTCCGGCCTCAGTTATCACTATGTATGCAGCCGTAACTGACAGTCAGCAGGAGCAATGATGGAGATCCAGGAGGAGACGTCACTGATCTGTGCAGAAATCCCGGCACCTCCGGCCTCAGTTATCACTATGTATGCAGCCGTAACTGACAGTCAGCAGAGCAAATGATGGAGATCCCAGGAGGAGATCGTCACTGATCTGTACAGAAATCCCGGCACCTCCGGCCTCAGTTATCACTATGTATGCAGCCGTAACTGACAGTCAGCAGGAGCAAATGATGGAGATCCCAGGAGGAGACATCACTGATCTGTACAGAAATCCCGGCACCTCCGGCCTCAGTTATCACTATGTATGCAACCGTAACTGACAGTCAGCAGGAGCAAAGTGAGGAGATCCCAGGAGGAGACGTCACTGGTCTGTGACAGAAATCCCAGCACCTCCGCCTCAGTTATCACTATGTATGCACCGTAACTGACAGTCAGCAGGAGCAAGTGATGGAGATCCCAGGAGGAGACGTCACTGTCTGTGCAGAAATCCCAGCACCTCCGCCCTCAGTTATCACTATGTATGCAGCCGTAACTGACAGTCAGCAGGAGCAAGTGATGGAGATCCCAGGAGGAGACGTCACTGATCTGTGCAGAAATCCCGCACCTCCGCCCTCAGTTATCACTATGTATGCAGCCGTAACTGACAGTCAGCAGGAGCAAGTGATGGAGTCCCAGGAGGAGACGTCACTGATCTGTACAGAAATCCCAGCACCTCCGGCCTCAGTTATCACTATGTATGCAGCCGTAACTGACAGTCAGCAGGAGCAAGTGATGGAGATCCCAGGAGGAGACGTCACTGATCGTACAGAAGTCCCGGCACCTCCGGCCTCAGTTATCACTATGTATGCAGCCGTAACTGACAGTCAGCAGGAGCAAGTGATGGAGATCCCAGGAGGAGACGTCACTGATCTGTGCAGAAGTCCCGGCACCTCCGGCCTCAGTTATCACTATGTATGCAGCCGTAACTGACAGTCAGCAGGAGCAAGTGATGGAGAACCCAGGAGGAGACGTCACTGATCTGTGCAGAAATCCCAGCACCTCCGGCCTCAGTTATCACTATGTATGCAGCCGTCACTGACAGTCAGCAGGAGCAATGATGGAGATCCCAGGAGGAGACGTCACTGATCTGTCAGAATCCCGGCACCTCCGCCTCAGTTATCACTATGTATGCAGCCGTAACTGACAGTCAGCAGGAGCAAGTGATGGAGATCCCAGGAGGAGACGTCACTGATCGTGCAGAAGATCCCGGCGCCTCCGGCCTCAGTTATCACTATGTATGCAGCCGTCACTGACATCAGCAGGAGCAAATGATGGAGATCCCAGGAGGAGACGTCACTGATCTGTACAGAAGTCCCGGCACCTCCGGCCTCAGTTATCACTATGTATGCAGCCGTAACTGACAGTCAGCAGGAGCAAGTGATGGAGATCCCAGGAGGAACGTCACTGATCGTGCAGAAATCCCGGCACCTCCGGCCTCAGTTATCACTATGTATGCAGCCGTAACTGACAAATCAGCAGGAGCAAGTGATGGAGATCCAGGAGGAGACGTCACTGATCTGTCAGAAAATCCCGGCACCTCCGGCCTCAGTTATCACTATGTATGCAGCCGTAACTGACAGTCAGCAGAAGCAAGTGATGGAGATCCCAGGAGGATCGTCACTGATCGTACAGAAATCCCGGCACCTCCGGCCTCAGTTATCACTATGTATGCAAACCGTAACTGACAGTCAGCAGGAGCAAGTGATGGAGATCCCAGGAGGAGACGTCACTGATCTGTGCAGAAATCCCGGCACCTCCTGCCTCGTTATCACTATGTATGCAGCCGTAACTGACAGTCAGCAGACAAGTGATGGAGATCCCAGGAGGAGACGTCACTGATCGTACAGAAATCCCGGCACCTCCGCCTCAGTTATCACTATGTATGCAGCCGTAACTGACAGTCAGCAGGAGCAAGTGATGGAGATCCAGGAGGAGACGTCACTGATCTGTGCAGAAATCCCGGCACCTCCTGCCTCGTTATCACTATGTATGCAGCCGTAACTGACAGTCAGCAGGAGCAAGTGATGGAGATCCCAGGAGGAGACGTCACTGATCTGTGCAGAATCCCGGCACCTCCAGCCTCAGTTATCACTATGTATGCAGCCGTAACTGACAGTCAGCAGGAGCAAGTGATGGAGATCCCAGGAGGAGACGTCACTGATCTGTGCAGAAATCCCGGCACCTCCGGCCTCAGTTATCACTATGTATGCAGCCGTAACTGACAGTCAGAAGAGAAATGATGGAGATCCAGGAGGAGACGTCACTGATCTGTACAGAAATCCCGCACCTCCGGCCCTCAGTTATCACTATGTATGCAGCCGTAACTGACAGTCAGCAGGAGCAAGTGATGGAGATCCCAGGAGGAGACGTCACTGATCAGTGCAGAAGTCCCGCACCTCCGGCCTCGTTATCACTATGTATGCAGCTGTAACTGACAGTCAGCAGGAGAAAGTGATGGAGATCCCAGGAGGAGACGTCACTGATCTGTACAGAAATCCCGGCACCTCGGCCTCAGTTATCATATGTATGCGCCGTAACTGACAGTCAGCAGGAGCAAGTGATGGAGATCCAGGAGGAGACGTCACTGATCTGTACAGAAATCCGGCACTCGCCTCAGTTATCACTATGTATGCGCGTAACTGACAGTCAGAAGAGAAAGTGATGGAGATCCCAGGAGGAGACGTCACTGATCTGTACAGAAATCCCGGCACCTCGGCCTCAGTTATCACTATGTATGCAGCCGTAACTGACAGTCAGAGAGCAAGTGATGGAGATCCCAGGAGGAGACGTCACTGATCTGTACAGAAATCCCGGCACCTCCGGCCTCAGTTATCACTATGTATGCAGCCGTAACTGACAGTCAGCAGGAGCAAGTGATGGAGATCCCAGGAGGGAGTAGACGTGAATCACTGATCTAGTTGCAGCTAATACATCGCGGAGAATCCAGGGGCTCCGGCCTCCCAGTTATCACTATGTATGCAGCCGTAACTGACAGTCAGCAGGAGCAAGTGATGGAGATCCCAGGAGAGATGATGACGAAATCCGCACCTGCCTCAGTTATCATAGTATGCAGCCGTAATGACATCAGGATGTGAATCCGGAGGAAGCATGATCGTACAAATCCGGACTGCCCTCAGTTATCACTATGTATGCAGCCGTCACTGACAGTCAGCAGGAGCAAATGATGGAGATCCCAGGAGGAGACGTCACTGATCTGTACAGAAATCCCGGCACCTCCGCCTCAGTTATCACTATGTATGCAGCCGTAACTGACAGTCAGCAGGAGCAAGTGATGGAGATCCCAGGAGGAGACGTCACTGATCGTACAGAAATCCCGCACTCTGGCCTCAGTTATCACTATGTATGCAGCCGTAACTGACAGTCAGCAGGAGCAAGTGATGGAGATCCCAGGAGGAGACGTCACTGATCGTGCAGAAATCCGGCACCCTCCGTCCTCGGCTGCTGTCATCGAGGTCATTAATGGTCGTCTGAGGAGGGTTCTGCCGCTGATGTACAAATCATCAGGATCCGCTGCGGCAGTCCGTGTAAACACCAGACCAATGAATCCGAACGTGCTCGATGGAGACAAGTCCAGAGACACTGCTGGCAGCTCCTGTGTAATCACTAACCAATGACATCCCCGATGTGCTCGATGGAGACAAGTCCAGAGACCTGCCGCAGCTCCTGTGTAATCACTGACCAATGACATCCCGATGTGCTCGATGGAGACAAGTCCAGAGACACTGCGGCAGTTCCTGTGTAATCACTGACCAATGACATCCCGATGTGCTGGATGGAGACAAGTCCGGAGACACTGCGGCAGCTCCTGTGTAATCACTGACCAATGACATCCCCGATGTCCTGGATGGAGACAAGTCCGGAGACACTGCCGGCAGCTCCTGTGTAATCACTGACCAATGACATCCCGATGTGCTCGATGGAGACAAGTCCGGAGACACTGCCGGCAGCTCCTGTGTAATCACTAACCAATGACATCCCCGATGTGCTCGATGGAGACAAGTCCGGAGACGCTGCTGGCAGCTCCTGTGTAATCACACCAACCAATGACATCCCGATGTGCTCGATGGAGGACAAGTCCGGAGACGCTGCCGGCAGCTCCTGTGTGATCACCAACCAATGACATCCCCGATGTGCTCTATGGAGACAAGTCCGGAGATGCTGCCGGCAGCTCCTGTGTAACCACCGACCAATGACATCCGTGATGTGCTCGATGGAGACAAGTCCAGAGACGCTGCCAGCAGCTCCTGTGTAATCACCGACCAATGACATCCCCAATGTGATCAATGGAAACAAGTCCGGAGACACTGCTGACAGCTCCTGTGTAACCACCAACCAATGACGTCCCCGATGTGCTCTATGGAGATAAGTCCAGAGGCGCTGCTGGTAGCTCCTGTGTAATCACCGACCAATAACGTCCCCAATGTGCTCTATGGAGAGAAGACCGGACATGCAGCTGGCAGCTCCTGTGTAATCACTGACCAATAACGTCCCCGATGTGCTCTATGGAGACAAGTCCAGAGACGCTGCAGGCAGCTCCTGTGTATTCACCGACCAATGACGTCCCAATTGTGCTGGATGGAGACAAGTCCGCAGATGCTGCCGGAAGCTCCTGTGTAATCAACGACCAAAGATGTTCTTAATCTGCTTGATGTAGACAAGTCCAGTGACGCTGCTATCAGCTCCTGTGTGATTATTTACCAATGACGTCCCCAATGTGCTAGATGGAGACAAGACGGGAGACGCTGCCGGCAGCTCCTGTGTAATCACCAACTAATAACGTCCCCCTATGAATGCGATGGAGGGAAGTCTGGAGATGCTGCTAGCAGCAGATCCTGATGATTTGTTCATTCTGTGGCACAATTTCCTCATACGACCATTAATAACCTCAGTAATAGCAGCCGAGACCAGAGGTGCTGGTGGTTTAGTGCTGACTGTATATATATATATATATATTACACATCTGTATGTGAAGAGCCCCCTCTACTGGTGACTGTATATATATATACATCTGTATGTGAGGAGCCTCCTCTAGTGGTGACTGTATATATATATATATATACACATCTGTATGTGAGGAGCCCCTCTAGTGGTGACTGTATATATATACACATCTGTATGTGAGGAGCCCCCTCTAGTGGTGACTGTATATATACACATCTGTATGTGAGGAGCCCCCTCTAGTGGTGACTGTATATATATACACATCTGTATGTGAGGAGCTCCCTCTAGTGCTGACTGTATATATATATACACATCTGTATGTGAGGAGCTCCCTCTACTGGTGACTGTATATATATACACATCTGTATGTGAGGAGCCTCCTCTAGTGGTGACTGTATATATATATATATATATATATTTATACACATCTGTATGTGAGGAGCCCCTCTACTGGTGACTGTATATATACACACATCTGTATGTGAGGAGCCCCCTCTACTGGTGACTGTATATATATACACATCTGTATGTGAGGAGCCTCCTCTAGTGCTGACTGTATATATATATATTATATATATACACATCTGTATGTGAAGAGCCCCTCTACTGGTGACTGTATATATATACACATCTGTATGTGAGGAGCGCCCTCTAGTGGTGACTGTATATATACACATCTGTATGTGAGGAGCCCCTCTAGTGGTGACTGTATATATATATATATACACATCTGTATGTGAGGAGCCCCCTCTAGTGGTGACTGTATATATACACATCTGTATGTGAGGAGCCCCTCTAGTGGTGACTGTATATATATACACATCTGTATGTGAGGAGCTCCCTCTAGTGGTGACTGTATATATACACATCTGTATGTGAGGAGCTCCCTCTAGTGGTGACTGTATTATACACGTCGGTATGTGAGGAGCTCCCTCTACTGGTGACTGTATATATATATACACATCTGTATGTGAGGAGCCCCTCTACTGCTGACTGTATATATATATATATATTACACATCTGTATGTGAGGAGCCCCCTCTACTGCTGACTGTATATATATATATATACACATCTGTATGTGAGAAGCCCCTTCTAGTACTGACTGTATATATATATATATATATATATATATATACACATCTGTATGTGAAGAGCCCCCTCTACTGGTGACTGTATATATATACACATCTGTATGTGAGGAGCCCCTCTAGTGGTGACTGTATATATACACATCTGTATGTGAGGAGCCCCTCTAGTGGTGACTGTATATATATACACATCTGTATGTGAGGAGCTCCCTCTAGTGGTGACTGTATATATACACGTCGGTATGTGAGGAGCTCCCTCTACTGGTGACTGTATATATATATACACATCTGTATGTGAGCAGCCCCCTCTACTGCTGACTGTATATATATATACACATCTGTATGTGAGGAGCCCCCTCTACTGCTGACTGTATATATATATTATACACATCTGTATGTGAGAAGCCCCTTCTAGTACTGACTGTATATATATATATATATTTATACACATCTGTATGTGAAGAGCCTCCTCTACTGGTGACTGTATATATATACACATCTGTATGTGAGGAGCCTCCTCTACTGGTGACTGTATATATATACACATCTGTATGTGAGGAGCGCCCTCTAGTGGTGACTGTATAATATACACATCTGTATGTGAGGAGCCCCCTCTAGTGGTGACTGTATATATATACACATCTGTATGTGAGGAGCCCCCTCTAGTGGTGACTGTATATATATACACATCTGTATGTGAGGAGCCCCCTCTACTGCTGACTGTATATATATATACACATGTGTATGTGAGGAGCGACCTCTAGTGGTGACTGTATATATATACACATCTGTATGTGAGGAGCCCCTCTAGTGGTGACTGTATATATATACACATCTGTATGTGAGGAGTCCCTCTAGTGGTGACTGTATATATACACGTCGGTATGTGAGGAGCTCCCTCTACTGGTGACTGTATATATATACACATCTGTATGTGAGGAGCCCCCTCTACTGCTGACTGTATATATATATATACACATCTGTATGTGAGGAGCCCCTCTACTGCTGACTGTATATATATATATACACATCTGTATGTGAGGAGCTCCCTCTAGTGGTGACTGTATATATACACATCTGTATGTGAGGAGCCTCCTCTACTGCTGACTGTATATATATATACACATCTGTATGTGAGGAGCCCCTCTACTGGTGACTGTATATATATACACATCTGTATGTGAGGAGCCCCCTCTAGTGGTGACTGTATATATAGACATCTGTATGTGAGGAGCCCCTCTAGTGGTGAATGTATATATACACTGTATGTGAAGAGCCCCCTTTTAGTGGGTGATGTATATTTTACACATCTGTATGTGAGGAGCCCCCTTTGGGACTGTATATATACACTCTGTATGTGAGGAGCCCCCTCTAGTGGTGACTGTTATATATAACATCTGTATGTGAGAAGCTCCTCTAGTGGTGACTGTATATTATTAACATTCTGTATGTGGGAGCCCCTCTAGGGGGGACTTATTATAAAATCTTATGTATTTAATTTTAAAATTTACACTCTGTATTTAGGCCCCCTCTATTGGGCGTTTATAAATTTATTAAATTTTTTTATAAAAATTATAAATCGTAGGAGGAAACCCCTAGTGGGGGAAAAAGTATATAACCCCTCTGTTGTGAGGAGCCCCCTTTGTGACGTATATATAACACACATCTGTATGTAGGGGTCCCCCTTGTGGTGACTTATATTAACATCTTTTTTAGGGCCCCTCTATGTGCGTAATAATAACACATCTGAAAAGTGAGGCCCCCTCTATGGTGACTGTTTTATATAACATCTGTATAGGGACCCCCTTATGCGACTTATATATACCCACATCTGTTTTTGAGGAGTCCTCTAGTGGTGACTGTATATATAACATTGTATGTAGGAGCCCCCCTAGTGGGGGACTGTATAAACACATCTGTATGGAGGGGCCCCCTTATGGTGACTGATATATAAATCGATGTGAAGCCCCCTCTACTGGGGA